>CM050522.1:77781999-77949499 GCA_027563665.1 Antrozous pallidus | reverse complement strand
ATTCTGAGTGCTTCGCACGGCAGCATAAGTTCTGAGAAAAGCCCTGTGAGGAGATGGTGAGGAGACTGAGGCCGGGGGGCCTGTGGCAGCCGGGCGGGCAGTGGGGAGACAGTTTGGGCCCAGGCACTCCGGCTCCAGGCGGTGTCCTCAATCTCCCGGTTACACTGTGTGGCGTGTGAAGGGCTCCCAGAGGCCTCCGCTCGTTACGGTGAGGTTAATTTCCAGCCAGTTTTTAAGTGGCTTCGAGGTTTCCCTAAGGAATTGGCTGCAAAGGTGATGATCATTCCTTTTGCCCTGAGGTTTTCATAAAGTCCTTTTGCCGGTGGAATATTTGTAGCTGAAGCCATTTAGGAGACAGGGAGGTGCTTAGGGACAGTGCTGCTGCTCTCCGGATGACACCCTGTTTTATGCGCGCTGTGCTGGAGGGAGCAAGCTCTGTCTTCGCAGCCCCGGTGATTGAGGGACGGGCCTGGGAGTAAGCAGATTGCAGTTTAGTCTTGGAAAGACCGAGGTCATTTGTACAGACAGTAAGTATTTAGACTTGACTAGGAGAAAGAATGTCGCTGGTAGAAAAAGAAAAATACTTCAGGATATTTTGTGTGCAAAACAAAGGGTCTTTCTGTGAAGCTGGCAATGTCCAGGTGATTCTTTCCGAAGGAAGATTATTTCCAACGTGAGGTTTTTAAATCATTGAAAGCTGGTTGACAGGATCGTGGATAGCTTCTTCTCTTTCACCAGTTCTAAGGTCAGCCAGCGATTCCTTCCAGGGTCTGTCAGATGCGACACTTCTCAGATTCACCAGTCCCTCCCGGCTCCAGGCCCTTCTCACATCCCCTCTGTGTCACGGCGGCTCTTCCTGCCACCAGTCTCCTCTCCCTGGGCCTGCCTGTACGGTGGCGGCCAGATTAAATTCCCCCACTTCCCTGAGATAGAAGAATGCACTAACATTTTTCCTATGTACTTTTCCCCCCCTTACTGTTACTTGTTAGGTTTAGTTTAGTTTATTTTTCTTCTTCTTTTGTTTTATGCTGTTCTCAGATGACACCTGTCCTTGGAGAGGTGTTTTCTGCCTTTTCTTGGCTCAGAGTCATGTTCATCTAGCGCCGGCCTCCTTTTCTCTGTTACTCAGCTGGCAGTTCCCTAGAGTTCCTTCCAGCACAGAGCCGGGGAGGGGGGATAATTGGGACCGGGAATGAGGCTCTGCCCTGGAGCTGTCTGTCCTGCAGGAGACGGCTGTTCCCGGCGCTGCAGCCACAGCAGGTGCTGGAGGTCAGCCATGTGCCGGACTGAGCTGAGTTACTCCAGGCGGCCCACCGTTAAGCAGATACAGACCTGCCCCCTCGCAGTTTTTATTTCATTTAGTTACCAAGCCCCTATTTGCTAGGGACACAGTGAACAAACCGCCACTCTCCCTGTTCTGTTCTGAACAAACTCCTGGACTAGTAGGTCCGCAAACCATACTGAGGAAGCATTAAGAAAAGTTTAAATTAAAGACAACTTGCGAATAAAAGTGTCATGTTACCCCTTTTTGAGCAATAGACGCTAAATCATCTTTACATCGTTCAGCATAATTTAGTTTTAGTCTGTGTGTAATTTTGCATTCTGCTTTTTCAACTACCTTGGCAATCATTGAATTTTTGTATATTGCAAGTCAATATTTCTTTTTCAGTGACCAGCTCTCATTCCTTTGAGCAGATATTCCAATTAACATGCCTCTGGATTGGAGGCTGCCTCCTAAACAGTCTGGTGGAGAAGGCAAAGTAGGATGTGTTTTATTAAAAGGCAGTAACTTGGTGAAGATACTGTGGTAGGAGTCAGTTTGGCCTGAATATACAGTGGGAGGTAATTCTCTTGATTCTTTAAAAAAATTGAGCAGTAGTAATAGGGGAAGTCAGTGGTAGTTCATATCTAAGAGTTTTAATTAAGTTGTGATATATTGGGAAACTTCTCCCATCTTCTGAGAAGAGGCTTGTGCCACTAATGATATTTGAGGTAAGTGGGGCTATTGTAAGCTCCTGCTGTTGTTGTAAATAGACATTTAAGAACATCTGCTGGTAAAATTTGCAGGACTCAGTTTGTGGCTGGCCCTGCGGAAATGGTAGGCTGCATGGTGGAATTTTAGGAGAACTGCGTATCCCTGGTTAAATGGAAAAAGAGTGAGGATTAGGCTGAAGAGAATGAATCCAACAGTAAATTGGGTAGTTCTACCTGTGGACTAATCAGAGAGGGGACGGCCTTTCCTTCCCGTACGTGGTCCTAGAGAAAAGCAGATGACCAGCAGTCAAAAGATGTGTTTTCCTGCCCCAAAGTTCTTGCTTGTAAATCCTGACGAATACTTCGTTTCCTCCTGTGAGGAAAAAAAAAAAAAATGGGGGGGGGGGGGCGCGGATAACAATGCCCAATGCATGTGGTTACTCTGAAGGTTAAATGGAAAATACTGTCCTGGCCATTGTGTCTCAGTGGTTGCGTGTCGACCTATGAACCAGGGTGTTCTGGTTCGATTCCCAGTCAGGGCACACACCTGGGCTGTGGGCTCCATCCCTAGTGTCGCCTGTGCAGGAGGCAGCTGAGCAATGATTCTCTCTCATCATTGATATTTCTCTCTCTCTTCTTCTCCCTTCTTCTCTGAAACCAATAATAAATAAATAATACCTGCTGTTACCCTAATAATGAGTCATTATACTGAGCCTCATGTTTTGAGACTGACTTTCTAGCTCCTCTGTAACCCTTCATCAAGCATTACTAGGATTATGTTCCAAAGAGAAGTTTAAACCACGCCTAATTTCACCAGTACTCGGTTTGCCCAAAGGAAATGGGCTTTTGAAGCTAGTTAGAAAGGGGAGGTGAAACCATAACCGTTTCTGTGGGATTTTTCCCTTCTTCTCCACCTATTGCAAAGTGTATTTGTATGTTTTATAAGACTCTCCTACAAGTCTAATTTGATGACAAGAATTGCCATTATTGCTAAATTTATTACACTTTCACCTCTTTTCCCTGAGTGACTCATTATTGAGTCCTGGAAATGCAACTGTGTTTTTGTTTAGGAGGAGGTAGTGGTGAGGGAGAACTTGGGGGTGACTTTTAAATAAGAGAACTTTGTATTATGTTTCTCTGTCTGGAGGCAATAAATCTGTTTCAGCAGATTAAATACAGACTTCTTTATAAAGCCCTGTTTTCTCAAACCTCTTATCAGCAGCACTTGGCAGTAATCACACCTACGGAAACTTGTAATTTTCCTCAAGGAGGTGACACTGACAGAATTAAAAATGAAGGAGCCCCCCTGAAAAGCAAGTTCATTACAAATTAACAGTGGTCTTAGCAAAGCAGTGGGCTAAGGCGTGTCAAATAGCAATATGGATAAAGAAACCCAGCATTTTAAACTGTCAGAGCTGGGAGCAGGGCTAGCCTGAGAACAAATTAATCACATATTGTCAAGGCAAAGTTGCATCAAATTAACACATCGGATTCCAGCATATTAATGTTAGAATGCTTTCACCTGATTATTACTGCAAACCATTGCCACTCTTTGAATGCAAAGATATAATTAAATTGCTAAATAGAAAGTGCATATAATATCTCCACATGCATTTAGGATGCATGAGCTGAAAAGTGCACATCCTAGGAACTGACAGATTCTATTTGTAGGGGAAAACTTTACTTTTTTCCCCTTTTATTTACTTGAAAGTACCAGAGTATGAAATTAGAAAAGTTGGTTATGTGTTCATATCCTGTATGAGTTAGATGAAATACAGATTTAATTTAACTGATTTGCTACATTGGCTATGAGTGCATAATTACCTCTGTATTTTTCTGGAAGAGAAATGGGAAAACGTTGCACAATAGTCCTTTGCAACAAAATCACTCATAACACATAATCCTACGGTGGATTTGGAGAAACTAGACTGTCTATTCTGACAACTGTCTTTTGTATATAGGGATTACTTTCTGGCTTTGCTCAACCTGTGTGTGTGTTATGAGCGTCAAAACGAGAATTCTGGCAGAAGCCTAACTGTGGCTGACCTTTCTGATCAAGAAGACAGCCCAGCAGGAAGAACTTGCTTTTTCTCAGCCCTGCTTATTTATCCAGAGTTAGATGGGGCAAAGTCTTCTGGCTTGCTGTCTCTGCTACTGACATGTAGCATTGCTGTCTTTGTTACTCACACGTCAGCCTGACTGCTCTCCCTCTGTCCTCAACCACGTCTGTTGGTCCTCTGCATTTAAAATCTTAAAACTCATCTTCTTTCATGAAGCCCCCTTTAGTAACCCAGCCATTCAAGACCTCTCTTTTTTAAAAAAAATATATTTTATTGATTTTTCACAGAGAGGAAGGGAGAGGGATAGAAAGTCAGAAACATCGATGGGAGAGAAACATCGATCAGCTGCCTCTTGCACACCTCCCACTGGGGATGTGCCAGCAGCCAAAGTACATGCCCTTGACCGGAATCGAACCTGGGAGCTTTCAGTCTGTAGGCTGACGCTCTATCCCCTGAGCAAAACCAGTTTGGCTCAAGACCTCTCTTAAGCTTTGGGATAGAGCAGTCTTGATTTACAAATCTCACTTGACAACAGTGAAGGACTTGTAAGCCTAAAAAAGGAAGTGGTGATCACTGGGAACCAGCATGGGTTCACTCAGAACCAGGTAGGATACTTAGCTAATTAAAGTACCATGGTCATGGTGTTCTGAATTTCAGTAAAGCATTAACTGTTTTAATAGGATCTTACACAATATTCTGATAGGCAAGCCAGAGAGAAGTTAGCTCGCAATGTTGTAGTCAGGTGGACCTGCACCTGGCTGAGTGACTAAGCAGAGTGCTGATTAATGGATTCGTGTCAAATTGGAGAGCTATCTGTTGTGGCAAGCTACGGGGCTCTGTGTCTTCATTGCTATCAGGGACTTGAATGGGAACATGGATGATAGCTGATCACATTTGTGGACGACAGAAACGGGGAAGAGGAGCAGGCATGTACAGTGACAAAGTCAGGTCCTGAAGTGGTCTTGACAGGACAAAACGATACTTGCACTTAGGTCATAAAATCAATCATTTATATAGAGGGTGGTGGTGGAGAAAGGGAAGGGGAAGATAAGGTTTAACCGATGAGTACATGGAAGGAAAGATTTGGGGCCAGGGTTGGTTGTAAGCTCAGTATGATGCAGCAAAGCCAGATAGTTGAAAGAAAAACTCATTCATTCATTCATTTCTCCTGTTATTTCTTGAGTTCCTTTATGTGCCAAGAGCTTTGCTAAATGTTGAAGATACAATGGTTAATGAGCTAGATATAGTCCCTAATCTCATGAAAAGTGTAATCTTGTGGGGGGTTGAGACCATTACAATCCAGGGTAATAAATGCTAAGAGAAGGCAAGTTTAGTAGGCCGAGTTCTTTAGAGGAAAGCACCTGGCCTGAACTTGGGATGGGAAAGTTTTAGGGAAGACCCCTTACATGAACCCTAAGCCAAACCTCAGATAATGGGGGGGGAGTTAGTCCAGCAAGAGATTTCCGCGCAGGGTAAATTCTGGTGTAAAAGTCTGAGGTGAGAGAGAGATTCTAGTGAATTCTGGGGAAGAAAAATGGTTGAGTGTCCCTGGAACATAGGGAAGAGGCAAGAGGTGAGGCTTTGTCCAGAAGGCTTTGATCTGCTTCTGATAATCATGTTTTGAGCAAGGAATTGACATCCTTAGGTCTGAATAAATCATTATGCCTTCAGTTAGCAAAAGCAGAGAGTTTGGTTTTTAAAAAAATATGTGTATGCTTTTTTATTTATTTTAGAGAGAGAAGAAGGCAGAGGGAGAAGGAGAAACACCGATTGGCTGCCTCCCGTATGCACGGGAGGGCCTGCAACCTGGATATGGGCCCTGACTGTGAATCCAGCCGCAACAGTTTGGTGCCTGAGATGACTTTCAGCCAACTGAGCCACACCGGCCAAGGCAATAGAGAATTTACTTTTGGGTTCCTAGAAGGCAAATGTTGACAACTATAAACAGCCTTTATTCAGACAAAGACCATTAGAAGGGACTGGGAACTAGGGAATATGAGTTCGGATTTACAGAATCCATCTGGAAAAGGACGAGCCAGGAAGATCTGAGCATTGCCTGAAAATAGCAGGAAGGTTCTCAGGTAGGAGGGGGCTCTGCATGGCTCTGCCAGCCTGGGCACAGCAAGCGAGTATTATTCATCTTCCCATGGTTCCGTGCTCAGTGGTGGCTGTTGTGGGAGGCAGTGTAGTAAACCATGAGAGCCCTAACTCCCTAGACTTGCATTGAAATCCCAGGGCTGCTGCACTGCCTTAAACAAAGGATTTCCTCTCTCTGAGCCTAAGCAGCCTCATCTATAAAATAAATAAACCACGTTGTTTGTGGAAGGCCAAAGACAGTATATTACAAGCACCTGGCACAGTAGGGATGTAGTCCGTTGCTGTGGTAGAGTCAGGGTTCCCGGACCCTTGGCTGTCTCAGAGTTTCCAAGAGTGTAAATGGTGTCACCTCCTGGCACTGATGCTTCCCTTTCTACTTTGTAGGAGATCTGATCTAAGGACTCAGCTGACTCCAGGGTCAGTGCCTCCTGCTTCACACTCCTCCATTCTGTAATCCTACATAATCAGTCTTTGAGCTCAGTCAAGCCTGCAAACTGATTTTAATATTCATGTCACTGAATATGTTTGCGTTAAATGTGCCGCAGAAGCCATGTTTATTGTCCTCTAAAGACATCTGAAATGATTTTTGTATTATCCATGGCTCTGCCTGCCTCTGCTAGTATAGATGAGTGAGCTGTCCCCACATTAAGTGTCCAGTACATTAATTAACTTTGTGCACAACTTTTTTTTAAAGAACTTTTTAATCTTACAGAACTGAAACTCTACATCTATTGGACAACACTTCCTCTTTCTCCCTCCCCTTCAGTCTCTGGCAACTACCATTCTGCTTGGCATTTGTAAGAGTTTGACTATTTTAGATACCTCATATAAATGGAATGAATCATTTGTCTTTTTGTGACTGGCCTATTTCACTAAGCATAATGCCTCAAGAGTCATCCATGTTGTAGCATTTGACAGGATTTCCTTATTTTTTAAAGGTAGAATAATATTTCATTGTATATATGCACCATATTTTCTTTACCCATTCATCTGTTGGCGATATCACTGGTTACACTGATTTACAGATGGAGAACGTCTCTGGGCCTCAGTTTTCTCTCCTTTTTAGTGTGTGAAGAGGATGAAGGGAGATAATACACGCCCACCTTGAAGTAAACAATCAATAAATAATAGCTGCTATTATTACTTTTGTCTTATTTTTTCATGTTTTAAGTAGATAATATTTTTTAAGGTTCAAAAATGTAAAGAGGTATTATACAATGAAAAGTCTCTCCCTTCTAGCCCCTATTCATCTAGCACCTACCTATAACCATTTTCCTAGTTTGTTGTATGTCTTCCAGAGTGTGCATATGCAAATATGAATATACTAGTCGCCCAGTGCACAGATTCATGCACATTGAAAGGAAATTAATTAGAATAAATATTTAATATCGCTATTTGCCCTTTCTCTATAATAGAAGTGTCAACCAAATTCATGATCAACAATGACGGATCAAAACACACACGTGTGATTGGCACCAGTGAGAGCTTTATATGTATGTGCATGCACAAATCAACTTAGCCTTATACATATATAGAATAAACTTAATTAGACCTGATTTCTGATGTAGCTAAACTTTTTCCAGCCCAGTGAAGCACCCCAACTTCTCTTTCCAGTAATTATTGTCAGCGACACAGCAGTAAATATCAACGTGAAGCAGATTATTATTGTAGATCACGCAGGGAGAACAAAGGGTAAAATATTTAACTGCAGCAGTGTTTGACTATATTCTGCACAGTGAGAAAACCTGAAGTCACTTTCAAGGTCCACCATTTCTTCTTTTTAGTCAGGTCAAGTTTCTGAGCTTTCTAAATCTCCATTTTCTGGCTAATGGAAAGAAAATAGGATTCCACCAAGTCTCCTATCTATCTACTTCAGTACTTCTGTGAGGATGAAATGAGATAAGGCATGGGAAAATGCTTCACAGACATTTGGTTAAAGTGTAAAATGTTTGCACCTGGCTATAAAGCAAGTCATGTTCCTGGGCTGAAGAAACTCCAAGGAGGCTAATTGTCACTAGGGAGAGGAAGCCAGGCGTTGCTATATGACATCATTACCTGCTGCCCACAGCCACCGTTTCCAGGCTGGACTGGGCTTTGGGGGGCATTTTGCATCATGAGGTCTTGGCAGTGTTGGCTGCGATTTGAGGGGTTGTCGCTCCGGGTGGTGGCCTGTGTCCCAGTTGGGGGAAGTTGAGTGTTGCCTTGTGGGCGCCAGGTCTGCGGTGCCATTTCTCTGTAAATGGCCAGTGCACGTCACAACTGCGTTGAGCGCCTGTGCCCGGGTGATCAGTGCACATCATTGTGACCGGTTGAACGGACACTTAGCATATTAGCCTTTAATATATAGAGAAATTTCTATTTTTCTCCCCTTTTACGCAAAACGTAATATACTATAACTAGAGGCCCGATGCACGAAATTTGTGCACCTTGGGCAGAGGGGTGTCCCTCAGCCCAGCCTATACCCTCTCCAATCTGGGACCATTCATCATAAATGGGCAGCCGGACATCCTTCTCACAATCCAGGACTGCTGGCTCACCTGTCTGCCTCTCTGATTGCCCCTAACCGCTTCTGCCTGCCAGACTGATCACCCCCTAACAACTACCCTGCCAGCCTAATTGATGTCTTACTGCTCCCCTGCCTGTTTGCCCCCAACTTCCCTCCTCTGCCGGCCTGGTCACCCCTAACTGCCCTCCCCTGCAGGCTTGATCACCTTCAACTGCCCTCCCTTGCAGGCCTGGTTTCACCCAACTGTCCTCCCTGCTGGCCTGATGGCTCACAACTGCCCTCCCTTGCAGGCCTGGAACCTCCCACTGTCCTTTCTTGCTGGCCATCTTGTGTCTACATGAGGGCAGGATCTTTGACCACATGGGGGCAGCCTTCTTGTGTGTTGGAGTGATGGTCAATCTTCAAATTACTCTTTTATTAGATAGGATAGAGGCCTGGTGCATGGGTAGGGGCCAGCTGGTTTGCTCTGAAGGGTGTCCTGGATCAGGATGGGGGTTCCCTTGGCTGTGGGGCGGCCTGGGTGAGGGGCCTGTGGAGGTTTGCAGGCCAGCCACGCCTCCCATCTACCCAAGCGGAGGCCCTGGGATCTGGAATTAATTTATATCTACAATTGAAACTTTGTAGCCTGGAGCAGAGCCACACCTTCTGCTTGCTCTGTGGCAGCAGCCATTTCTGTTTGAAACATTGTAGCCTAGAGTGGAGGCCTAGGCCAGCAATGGCAGGCGGAAAGCTTGGCTTCCTCCATTGCCAGGGAAACCCAAGCCTCTGTTCTCTCCAGCTCAGTGGCAGACGCCATTTCTGTATCTTTTATAATTGAAACTTTGTAGCATTGAGTGGAGGGCTAGGCTGACAATGGCAGGCGGAAAGCTTAGCTTGCTCTGTTACCGGGGAAACCCAAGCCTTCCTCCTGTTCTCAGTGGTGGCAGCCAACTTGGTTGGTTTATTTGCACAATCTGCTCCTGATTGGCTGGTGAGCATGGCTGTGGGCATGGCTTGTGGGTGTCGCGGAGGTGTAGTTAATTTGCATATTACTCTTTTATTAGATAGGATTAGCATTGCTTAAAAGTTTGCATTTTTACTTAACAATATAACTTGGACATCTGTCTGTCTTAGTGCCCAGAGAATGTCACATTTCTTCATATTACTGCATAGTATTCCATTGTGTTTGGAAATACTATATTAATTTCTTTAGCCTGTTGATGGAGACTTGAGTTGTTTCTAATCTTTTGCTTTTACAAACAAGGCAGCAGTGAATAATCTTGCACATATGGCATGTTGCATGTGTGCAATTATATATGTAGGATAAATTCCAAGAAGCAGAATTGCTGGGTCAAAGGGAATATGCATTTGTAATTTTTGTAAGTATTGCCAAATTGCCCTCCATAGGGATTGTGCCAATTAACTCCCACCAGCAAAATATGAGAGTGCCTGTTTCCTCACAGCTTCACCACAGAATTTATCAAATGTTTGGCTTTTTGCCAATCTAATAGGTGAAAAGTGAATCTGTGTAATTTTAATTTGCATTTCTCTTATGAATGAGGTTGAGCTTTTCCAGTGTTTAAGAACCTTGGCAGTTCTGTGAACTTCCCAGATGTATTGGATTCTCTATTTTTTTCTTATTTTCTAGTAGTTCTTTATATATTAGGAAGATTAGTCCAATTCAATGTGTATCCCTTGACTTTGCTTACAGATTTTTGAACTATATACAAACTTATTTTATGTAATGAAATTTATCATAATTTTTTCCTGTAAAGCTTCTGCATTTTGGATTCATTTGTTTGGAGAGGTTTTTATTATTATTATTATTAGTAGTAGTAGTAGTAGTAGTAGTATTTCATATGTGCTGCATATTTATAAACATATTGCTAAATATTTGCAGTTGCTGCTGTTGTAAATGGGGTCTCATTTTCTGTTACGTTTTTTAGCTATTGTGTATAAGAAGGCTGCTGATTTCTGTGTTAATTTTGTATTTCTTTACATGAACAAATTTTCTATTTATAGTTTTTCATTAGTTATAGAATTTCTATAAATACATGAATATTAACATATAATAATATGTAGAATAATGTGATCTCTTTCATTTTCATGTTTATACCTCTGACTTTTTGGCCTTCTGTTGTTGCCATTATTATAATCACTACTGCTACCACCACCACTACAGAGGCTGGTGTTAAGCTACAAGTTGGCATTAAGTTAATTCAGTGAACACCCTTATACCTACTGCCTATATCCATTAATTACCATTTTTCCATATTTCCTTTATTTGTTTTATTTAGCCATTTCGGAATTACGATTCACTCTTAAATACTTGAGCTTGCATCTCCTAAAGGAAGTGACATTCTCTTAATCACAGTATCAGATCACATCTTGGATAACATTTTACAGTATCTTCCTTACTCTTACCCATATTTTTAATACTTTAAATTTTTCCTTTATTATTTTATGTGTTGTTTATGATCATTCTATTAATTGTGGGTCTTTCTTCATAATGCCTTCTATGTTTTGTGATTTGGGCTGTAACAACTTATTTCTTGCAGCTTTTTCTGTTGGAATTATTTGAGTCATGTAGGTTCACCCTGAGAGAGTTTGTTTGCTTCTGCCTTGTACCTGAGTGTATTACCAGTCTAGGACAACTTTTAAATTCTTGGTATGTGTCTTTCTGGTCCATCAGATAATGTGAATTTGATATGAAAGTCTTATATAAAGATTGGTTTGTGGTTATAAAATCTAAGGAGAAAAAAAATTTTTTGGCAGGCAGTTTTCCTTGTTGGCTGCAGGTTGCGGGTATTTCTAATTTAGTCTCACACATAGGTCTTTAGGGTTCCAGCTTTATTATAGATTATGGATGGGCTGTCCTGTATATTCAGCTGACCAAGAAAGCAGACACTTAATATCACTTGTTTGGCATATATCATTATTGAGGCAAAAAATTGTGTTCTGTTTTCCTTTCTGGGTTCTGCGTTTCACTTTTGGGCCTTTGTGAATTTCTTAGACACTCACCAGTATATTGAGTCAGGGAAAATAAGTGTTTTTATATTTTATCAAAACCTTTTTGTTTGTTTGTTTGTTTGTTTGTTAGGGTACATATTTTGTCATGTGGCTGAAATGGAAGCTCTTGAAAAACAGTACCTTTTTTGTTAATGTGTTGTCTTAAATGATGTAGAAAGAATGCATATTATAGAAGGAAGAGAAAGGCAATTCATGCAAAGGTATATCATGGTTCTTTGAAAATATTGATTCAAATACAATATAAGGCTCCCTCCTCCCTCAAAAAAAAAAAGCTTTTAAAATATATCGGAGAGAATTATAATAATAGTTAAATATTGTGGTCATTTGAGTCAGTGAGACCTGGGTTTTCAGCTGAGTTCTCTATCTGTGTGACTTTCAATAACTTCTTTAATTTCTTAGCAGCTTATCTATAAAATGAGGTGAGGGCAGGTTTGAGGATCAAAAGATATAGTATATTGTATATAGTATAATAGAGGCCCAGTGCACAAAATTCATGCATGGGGGAGGTGTGTCCCTTAGCCCAGCTTGTACCCTCTCCAATCTGGGACATTCCTCTGACAATCCAGGACTGCTGGCTCCCAACTGCTCGCCTACCTGCCTTCCTGATTGTCCCTAACCACTCCCCTGCCAGCCTGATTGATGCCTAACTGCTTCCGGCTAGCCTGTTTGCCCCTAACTGCCCTCCCCTGCAGGCCTGGTCACCCCCTGACTGCCCTCCCCTGCAGGCCTGGTCCCCCCAACTGCTCTCTCCTGCAGGCCTAGGTCCTCTGCTGCTGCCCTTCCCTGCAGGCCTGGTCACCCCCAACTTCCTCTTCTGCCAGTCTGGTCACCCCTAACTGCCCTCCCCTGCAGACTTGATCGCCCCAACTGCCCTCCCTTGCAGGCCTGGCCCCTTCCAACTGCCCTTCCTTGCTGGCCATCTTGTGGTGGTCATTTTATGTCCATATGGGAGCAGCCATCTTGTGTGTTGGAGTGATGGTCAATTTGCATATTTTTCTCTTATTAGATAGGATAGAGGCATGGTGCATGGGTAGGGGCCAGCTGGTTTGCCCTGAAGGGTGTCCCGGATCGGGGTGGGGGTTCCTTTGGGGTGTGGGTCGGCCTGGGTGATGGGCCTGTGGGGGTTTGCAGGCTGGCCACACCCTCTAGTGACCCAAGTGGAGGCCCTGGTATCTGGGATTTATTTATATCTTCTACAATTGAAATTTGTAGCCTTGAGCGGAGCCAAACCTCCTGCTTGCTCCATGGCCACAGCCATTTTTGTTGGAATTTATTTACCTTCTATAATTGAAACTTTGTAGCCTTGAGTGGATACCTGGGCAGGCTAGAGTGTACAAAAAGCTTGGCTTCCTCCATTGCCAGGGAAACCCAATCCTCTGTGGCCACGGCCATCTTGATTGGGTTAATTTGCATACTCGCTCCTGATTGGCTGGTGGCCATGGCTTGTGGGTGTCGCGTAGTGATGGTTAACTGGCATATTACTCTTTTATTATATAGGACTAGTGGCCCAGTGCACGAAATTCATGCATGGAGTGGGGGTTCCCTCAGCCCAGCCTGACCCTCTCTGGGTCTGACCTGCAGTCCCTTCGGCAGTCAGTGCTAGGTTGCCTCAGGAACCCAGCTCTGACTGTAGACTGACTTCCCATGTTTAGTCGAGCCCTCAGTCGGTCGTGTGGACCCTGGGTTTTTATATATTAGGATAAGAAGGTTCAGCCTAGTGCTGGACACAGAGTAAATGTTAGCTACTTGTAGTTTTAATCATTCTCTTTCCAGAGTGTTCAAGGTGCCAATAGAGAGTGCTAAATGTAAAACATCTCACATTATACATGCTATAGCATACAATTCAATATGGGTTTGTGGGAGACCCGTATAAAGGGAAAAGCAAGAAAGGTACTTTGGGGCCAAAGGATAGGAGGAAAGCAGAGTGAAGGGGTTGGCAGGTGACCAAAGGCAAGGAAGCCCTCTGGCTCCCCTCAGCTTTCCAAAAGGATTGCTTACGGATATTTTCCACTCTGGCTTTTTCTTTCATGTTCTGTTCAGTTCAGGAACATATACTTCCTATCCCTCTGAGTCAAAAGCAGCTTCCTGTGGCCCGAGGGAGCTAAAGGTAGTGAGGAGATGGAAGCTTGTTCCCTTCTACAAGACCTCAAGGGTAGGTAGGGATTTTGATTTTTACCAGTTCAGCACCTATCATTTGGCATCCCCAGAGTTCCGGAAGTATCTTATTAGAAAAGAGACATAGTTGCATTTTACTGAATGGAAAATTTCTAATCCGTAGAATACAGAAATACGTACCATGTAGCATTAGCACCTAACAAGCAATATGAAGTGTTTAGACCTTTTTCCTCTTCCACTTGGGATGACTCGGTCTAATTCTTGTATCACTTTTTCATTAGACTACACTGTAATGGAGCATCAGAAATAAGAGGGAATTGTGCAGCCCACTCTATCTAACCTTTTGCTCTTTATTTTTGCATACTCCAAAACAAGAAAAGTGTGTCTTATTCATTGTCTTTGTATATTTCTCTTGGTACCTCTATTGTCACTTCGGTTTTTAGTAAAGGAAATTGGCTTATTTGAAACGCTTGTCTTAATCCTCTATGGAAATAATCAGTTTATGGGAAGGTTAAGGCAGCTCATTTGGGCTCCTCTCAGAGTCTCAGTTGCAATTGTCGGAAAGGAACCCCCAGGGAAACCCTGGAGCACAGTCAGTGGCTGCGCGGAAGACAGCAAGCACTCCAGATGCTTTATCAGGTGCTGTCTGGAGAGCAGAAATAATGGTCTGAAGGCAGAAATGCTGATGTCTCCACTTTCCCAACTTAGCACAAACATCTTCTTTATCTTTGGTGGATTTTGGTGCCACAGAGACGGCTCCAAGAAGCCTTAAATGCAAGTGTGATTGCTTTTAGAATCCCAGCTTTCAAGGCTTTAAAAGCATGGCATTTGGGAGTTTCCTTGACTTGAATCCCTTTTTTAAAGGAAGTGGGATTCATAGCATCTTCTGTCAGTGCCATTTCTCTTTCTGTGATGATTCGTTCATTGTTTACATCAAAGGATTCAGGAAGTGAGAGAGGTAAACATAAATAGAGAAATGAACAAACAAATAAATAAAAAGGTTGCTGCCTTTGTCACACAGTAGAAGGTCTGACTGTAACATAATGGGAACACTGCAGCTGTTTGAATAAAACTTTTAAGATTTTTTTTCTGGAACCTTCCAAGCATGTCTGATTTCTTTCCTCTCTCAATAACGCTGTGATGTGGGAGAAGTGCCCTGGAATGCATGGTTGCAGTGGGACTTAAGGGATGGATCAATGTTCCAGTGACTGCAGGTGCTGGTCTGAAATGCTCGCACTGCTGCCCGCTGACATGCGCAACCTTTGGAGGCCCAGAATATGTTTTGTAAATTATTTGCTTCTTGTCCCCATTCAGTTTTTTTTTAAACCATCTTTACTTTCAAGTTCAGTGGTATTAAATACATTCATAATTTATATAACCGTCATTACCATCTGGCTCCGTAACTCTTTTTATCTTGTAAAACATTATTTTATCATTAAATAATAACTCCTCATTCTCTTCCTCCCTCCAGCCCCTGACAGCCACCATTCTACTTTCTGTCTTTATGAATTTGACTACTCTCAGTAGCTCATATAAGTGGAATCATGCAATATTTGTCTTTTGTGACTTGGCTTATTTCACTTAGCATAATATCCTCAAGGTTCATCTGGGTGTAACATATTGCAGAATTTCCTATCTTTTTAAGGCTGAATAACATCCCATTGTATGTATATACCACATTTTGCTTATTCATTCACCCATTAATGGAACTTGAATTGCTTCCATGTTTTAATTATTGTTAATAATGCTGCTATGAACATGGGTGAACAAATACCTCTTCAAAACCCTGCTTTCCATTCTTTTGGATATATACCCAGAAGAAGAATTGCTGGATCATTTGGTAATTCTATTTTTAATTTTTTAAGAAGCCACTAAAAATGGGAATTGAACTAATGACCTCTTGGTACATGGGTCAGCATTCTTGACTATGACCTTGACTCTTTCAAAAAAGGCACTGTAGAGTGAAAATAAGTAAACTAGGCTCTGCCTTCAACCCATGGCCCGCTATTTCTTGAGCATTGACAGTGCAGAGAGTGTGCTAGTGCTGTGTCCACTTTGTCTCCGTGTCCCTGTGATCAGGTGGGGCTCAAACCTTCCCAGGATGGAAGGAAGCTGAGGCTGAGTGGGATTATACAAGAACCTTTATCTTGCTTTGGGGCCCAGGTCTTTTCCGCACCTTATTTCCTTTCCCAGTTATTAGGTTCTCGTAGAAAGGAAATAAGAATAGCCTTTTCTACAGAATAATCTATAGCATACTTTGATGTGTTATCCCTACTGGGGTTTTTTCCCTTTCTTTTCCCACTTTCATTCCTTTTTGCTCTTCCCTTTCCCCTTTTTCGTCTTCTTTTTCTTCCTCCCCCTATTTCTTTCCTTCCCTCCGCCATACCCCCTTTACTGTCAACCTCTTTCTCTCTTTTTTTTAACTTATTTTTATTGATTTCAGAAATGAAGGGGGAGAGAGAAAAACATCGGTGATGAAAGAGAATCACTGATTGGCAGCCTCCTGTGCGCCCCGCCCAGGCCTGTGTCTGGACCAAGACTTGAACAGTGGTCTCCTGCTCCACAGGCGGACCGCCGAGCCCTGCCCGCCAGGCTCTTTCTCTTCTTCCCTTCTCTTCCCCTTTACTCTCCCTTTCCCTTTCCTTAAACATTCTCCGTGAATTTTCAATGCCACGATTAGGAAACTGTTTAGTGTATTTTTGAAGAAAATTGGATTCTTGTAATATTCCCATTTGATTTTTTATTCCAGCACTAAAGATTTTCTCAGTTTAATTTGCTTTCAGAGGAATTGCCATATTTTAAAAATAATGTACCAAAATAGATTTATTTCCTATTAGTTTCAAAAAGGGTGACCTCAAATTTTGAGTGGAGTCTTTTAAATAAAATTTGGAAGTAATTAATATGTGAATTCAAGGTAATGATAATGTACTGATTGACCCAGTACCCTACTTATTCCTAACCTGAAACCAGCTTCTTATTCACTCCATGAACTGTGTTGGTGAAACCTCTTGTTTGCAGCTGGAGATTGCACTTTATTCCTTTGTTATTCCATTGTTCCCTTTAGGGTGAGGGAGAATAATTAAGGAGAACATCTTTTCTGAGCAGCTGGAATCCAATTCCAGCTGACTGCAGCACCTGTGAAGATGGCACCTCTGCCTCTGGGTGGCAGGGTGGGATGCCAGCCGTGGAGCTTGCGACAATGGCTCCGAAGTGCAGAGACGTGGCCATGCCGCACCACTCCTGCCCTTCTGTGAGCTTCAGATGGCAGGAATGTCAGTGGATGCAAAGTGTCTGCTTTAGACTAATTAGAGGAATGATTTGTGAAATGGCAGCTATTTATTTAATTAATCACCAGCACAAAGCCATAAAACCCATATTTTAAAAATCCCTGTTAGTTTGCCATGTGGTTAATAGATTGGGGCACATTAACAAGTGACATGGTGATGTATTAAAAATGTTCCACCTAAGGTTTTTTTAGGAACGAACGGAAGCTGTCTGCTTCAGACGCTCAAGTATAACCTGCCGGGATTTGACCTTTCTGAGGTTTGAATATTTATTTGTAAAAGCATTTATCTTTTGAATAGCATTTTCATTAAAAAGATACCACCTCTTTGAATATTTCAGAATATAAAAATGCTTGTAGAATAATTTCTAAAATTATGCCAATTTTATTTTCTCTTAACAATGCAGAACTATATTTTCTCATGAAATTATACTGTGGTTACTAAGCATTACAATACTATTATAACATAGGTTCTTCTATTTTGGGGTAGGGGAGTCATTTAATTAACTAAATAATAAATGCCGTAACATTTTGTTGCAGCTGTCAGCATTGCATTTTGTTCTGCCCTTATTACTTTTTATTGAATGGGCACAGGGATAATTGCTATACTTGCTCAGTCTCATCCCAGGTGAATTGTCATTTTGGATGGTAAGAATAAAGATAGAATTGCCTTGTTCAAGAGAACGACACTGGCATCAAAAATGAGAAGAAATAGCTAAGACTGTAAAAATGATAGTGGTTTTTACATAAATTTGTAGTTGATGTTCAGTATACCTAAGTGTGTGTATGTGCAGGCCATCTTGTATTTTGGTAATATTTGAAGCTAAATTGATATGTCTGTGATTCACTCTTTTTGTTTAAAAAATTATTCTGAATAGTCAGTGTTCTCACTAAGCAGTTCCCCCCAAATTTAAGATCGTGTATGACAGACAATGTGTTGCTCAGGTGGACGCTCATAAGGAAATTGTCAGCTCTTTGGATTGTGTTTCTGGGCTGTGTTGTGTAATTACCTGCTCTGTTAGGAGGGGAGCCGGAATAAAACATGAGTATGTTAATGCAGCCTGGAGCTGATGTGGTGGTGATGATTACAATGCAGATAAAGCATTTCTCATAACTGCCGTTGCCTACTGGAGCCTTTGAAACATCTGGACCTTTAATTGAAAAATAGTGTGGTGCTGTGCAAGGCAGGCATGCTAAGTGAAGTCACTAATTTAGAATACAAAAATATAATTGATAAAGTGTTTTATTTACATCGTATTTAAATATTCATACTTTGTTATGCTTTGTATAACAGGGAATTACTGGGTTAAATTTTCATGAACATAGACAGTTTAAATGAGATAAATTAAGTGAAAATGTTAATGGACTTTTTACACTGGCACCAGCAAACGGTTTACTTTTGTTTCTGTTGGGGCCTTTTAGGGAAGCAAATAGGTGAAGTCCTTATTCTTTATGTTTTGTGTTTTAGAAGAACTAACCATCATTTGGTAACATCGTTGCATTTCATTCTTATTATTGCTATCATATCTTATTTAGTTAAAAAATAGAATGTTTCTTGGCATAATGGCAAATGGCTCTAATGGCAACATTATCTCCCAATAAACCAAAGCCTTCCCACTTCTCCAGGGCAGGTTATCAGCCGCCCGGAGAGCAGAAGAGCCGGTGAAGGGCGTGCAATTAACCTTTGTCCTGCATTCGCAGCAGGGGAGCTGACCTAGCAGCCTTCCGAGGAAATCCAATTTAATTTAAAATGAATTTGAAAAGACAAATTAGCCATATCTATTTTAATAAGATAAAACCCCGATTCTCTCTGTGTCTGGTTTAGTTAGGACCTCAGAGGAGATGGGACTAAGACTCAGGATGAACAGGAGGGAAATAATGCCAGGGGCTGAGGAGCAACCCAGGAGACCCTGGTCCCCGAGTGACGAGTGACATGTCAGTTTCTCATGCTGCCTGCTTGGCAGAGGGTTGCAACCTGAGATGGGCCTTTGTCTAACTCAGAGGTTTGGCTTTTGTTGGAGCTTGATGCCATGCTGATGTCTTAAGCTGCTTGCCTGTCTCTGCAAGGACCAAATTCGTATTTTCCTCCTTTGTCATTATCAAAGCACATTTGGGTACTGCCACATGGGTAGCCACAGTTAGTAACAGACACACCACACAATCACTGATAAGACTCTAACAGTTGGGTTCTCTGATTGGTACTTGACCACTGCTTTTTGGAAGCTGAAGCAGAGGGTTCTGCCTACTCTTCAAGGAGCTGCTGTTTCCTTGCGTTTTTCCCACTGAAACATAGTGAGGTTTTTTTGAGCCCCTTCTAGATGCCCACGACCAAGGAAAGCTGAAACCGTCTCTGCCTTCTGCCTGTACACGGGGGCAACTGCTTCTGGAGGCGGTTACCCCAGCGCCCCCTTCAGTGCCCGCAGTCCCCACAGAGCTGCGAGTGCGCCTGGCAGGCGAGGCTGCAGGAGAGGAGCCGCTGAAGCTTAGAAGGATTCTTCAGACCAGGTCTCCCAGTTCTGACACAATAGCTGTAACATGGCCTTTTCGAAATACTCAGCTCTCCCCAATCCTGGGTTCCCGAAAGGGTAGGGCTTGGCAGCTGATCAGACCTGAGTTAGAACCCTGATCCCTCCCTAGCTGAGGGAATTGGAGCAGAGCCTGCTTCGAACTTCCTCGGCTTGAAAAGGGATGAGCAGGCCTCCTGGGGCTGTCGGGCACAGTGAAAGAGACCGTGTCCCGAAACGCACTTGGGCCCTGCTAGGTGCCCAGTAAATGTCAGCCAGCAGTTGTGATCTGCCCGTTTCAGAGGGAGTTTCCGTGGGAACACAATGGGCTGCTTACAGAGGAATTTGCTCTCGGTGCCTGGCCTCACCCACAGGGCCGTCAGCGCAGAGGCTGGCCTGTTCTGCTGGGCATTGCGGGGCTAATTACCTCATTGAGCAGTGTGACACAGAGAGCTTTTTGTGTTTTAAAGGACTCAGCACTGACAGTTTTATCCAGGGGATCCTGTTTTCCTCTTAGTTTTACAAGTAAAGTTTTCTGCCACTTACTACTTTTTTTATTGTATCTGGAAGACATGTAGGATAAAGGCCTGATAGTCGGACTTTCCCCCCCCCAAAAAAATATATTTTATTGATTTTTTACAGAGAGGAAAGGAAAGGGATCGAGAGAGAGAGAAACATCTATCAGCTGCCTCATGCACCGCCCCCCCCCCCCCCCCCCCCGGGATGTGCCCACAACCAAGGTACATGCCCTTGACCGGAATCCAGCCTGGGACCTTTCAGACCACAGGCTGACACTAGCCACTGAGCCAAACCGGTTTCGGTGATAGACTTTTTGAACTGCTTCTCAATTGTAAATTTTGCATATAACTAGAAGTAATTCTTCCCAATAGGAAGTTTTGTTCTGGATAAATAGTAATTTAGCTCTTCTTTATCTTGCTGCCCTTTATATTTCAACAAGCATCTGCAGACTTTAAATGCAAACTTTCTCAGTGGGCTCTGTGTATTGTGTTCGCAGTGTGAAAAATTGTTATTTTCTACTGCAGACAAGCATCTTTCTCTGTCACCAGAGGTGCAGTTTATTTGTGTAGCCTTTTCCTGAACAGAATAACACCTAACCCAGTTATTTTACGTGTGCATTTTGAGGATGAAAGTGAATGTCATAATTGGAGAAATGTAAAGCTATTTATTTCCATTTGTCTGATGTTTGTACATTGTTTTCTGGGAGGTGCATCAGGGACTTGAATTAATTATAATTACCATAGAGACATACACTGATTGAGCAAAGAAAGTAGTAAGCCTATTTGCACCAAGGCTATCTAATTAAATTCTAACTTTGGTAAGCTAAATGTGCATGAAAAATGAGTTTTAAGAAGTTTCTACGACTTACCAAATAACGATTCAGTAAAATTTTTGAATTGTATCACTAAGGAACATTGGTTCTTAAAGTGATAAAACAGTCCTGAGCCTACTACTGTATAGAAATTTGTGGGTTTTAAAAAACTGTTTAAAATCAAGTACATAGAAAACATTTTAAGTTGTATATTAACATTTAAAATCTTTATAATATTTAATCAACTAAAACCCTTCAAGAAATGAATATATGCACCTGAATTATTTCCTTCAATATTTATACAATTTTATATTCTTAAAATACTTCACTATCTCTGGAATTAAATTGTCCTTGGGGTAGTTGGAGGGTAATACCAAATTTTCCATATAATTTAGGAGGGTGATAATGGCTGTACTGTAACCTTTTCTAGAGATACATCATTTAGTAATGGAGCCAAGTATACAGTCTCCATTGAGTTTTAATTTTAAAAGTTGATGTTAAATCTTAAAAAGTCTCATTATGTTACAATAATTGATAGCGTTTAAAACATGTAATTCTTCTTTATGGTTTTAAAAAACCTATTTTTACTTTTAAAGCATATTGATTTTATTATATAAATGATTTAATAATGAAGAGGTCCCTATAGTTACCCTAGGTGATGGGGCTTAGTTCATGCAAATTACCTTTCCCTGATATTATCATCATTATAGAAGTCATTGTTTGTATAATTAAATGCAAAGTGCTGCGGTACATTAATGATCTAAAGAATCCCACAATGGCTATGAAAATTCAAAAACGGACACTTAGCTTCTATTATGCTTGAAGATGGCTGGGTTGTACTCGTGTGAAAGCACCTCCTGGTACATCCTGAGCTGGATGGGAAGACAATGCCATGGCCCCTTTCTCTGAATGACTGAGATGGAGACCTGTCCCTATTGCCTCCACTTCTCCAGTCACGGAAGCCTGAGCAACAGCTTAAATAACAATAATAAGACATAACTGACATTTGTATAACAGTTTGCAGTTTACAGAGTATTTTAAATGCTTTATATTTACTGTATACGCCCTGTCATTCTTTTGAGGTGATGGTCTGGTCTCTGTTCACGACTGAGGAAACTGACTTTCAGAGAGGTTTTGGGCTTTGCCAAAGGTCACTCAGCTAAAGGCTGGCAGGACCACGGTCCAGACCAGTGTGTGGACCGCGAAGAGGCACGCAACAGAGAGCCCACGATGGTGCAGCCTGACACTGTAGGCCGGCTGTCCTGTCTTCCCTTCGGAAACACATGAAATGATTATTGGTTTTTTCAGTTGATATCTTGCAACAAAATATTATTTGAGGCTGTTACTCAAACTTCATTTGATAACAATTAGCTTGTTTAAACCAATAGCTTTAGGCATTTTATTTTGTCCCAAAATGGAAGAAGATTATCAGTGTCAAAATGTGGAGGGTTTAATTTAAGTAGAGAAAACCTTTTCCTGAGAGCAACAACTCCTTTTCCTGTTTTGGGTCCAGGACTATAGATTGACATTTACCATAGATGTTATAGGAATAAATATTACGAAAATCATTAAAAGGACTAACGGAAATGATATTTTCTATGCTGTGTTGTACTCTCAAAAGGATTATGTCGCTCTGGTTCATTTAATGATCTTAGTAACTGACTGACTTGTTTGAGGTCCTCGTCTACATGAAGGGAGGGATGTACATGAAGTGGAGGTTAGTTCCAGTTTTCTGAGGGCTAGAACTAATACCAGTGGGTAAATCTGCCGAGAGAGCGTATGTGAAATGGAAAGAAATGGGTGTTAGCCGTCAAAACTGTTTTACTGAAGCCAGAAGCAAAGGGTTTGCCAGAAGGTGGCAGGGAGCTCGTCAGGAGAGAGGCTCTAGAACAGTGGTGGCCAACCTTTTGGACTCACGGACACCAGTGGCCCATGGACATTGGTTGGAGACCGCTGCTCTAAAATGTATTAGCATTGTCCTCTGCCTTCTTAATCAGTGTATAGCATAGTGATTGAGTGGTGACGGCTGCTCTAGGAATGTGTTTTTGGCAGCCAGTTGGGGAAAATGTTTTGAAGGGGATGACCCTTCAAATTCCTTGCAGCTTCCAAAGTCTATAATGACAGTAGAATTTTTTTAAGTCTATAAATGTAAATAAGCAAGGGAAAAAGGAAATCTATTAAATATCCAACATTTCTTGAGTATTTACGGTAAAAGTGCTTTACGTGCATAATCTCATTGAATTCTTTTTTAAAAAACTCCATAAGGAGGTACTTTTATAAGGAAATAGTAACTCAGAGGTTGAATAAAATTGTTCAAGGACATACAGTAAGTGGCACTGCTGAGTACGGAACCCAGGTCTTTCTGGTTCCACAACTTATTCTTTTAATGCCACAACACACCACCTCACTGGCTCCCATTGATGCAATAGGGATCCCGGAGGTACCCAGATCAGAACTTGACCTTGTTAAAGAAAGAGTGACAGTTGACGTTCCTAATAATAAAAGCTTAATGGAACCAAGGTTGGTGATTCAGAAGAAATTAATGAGATTTTTGTCAATTTTATTTTAAACTTAACTTGTCAGAAAATACTGTGTCCAGTGACAAGCTGTAGAAATGTTTTTGACAAATTAACTTGACTACAGTGCCAGATCAGGGAAATGTTAATTTAATAGCCTTTAAGCATTCCAGATTTATTGAGGGTTAAGATATCACTACAAGATATCCTAGCTCTGACTGGATCTGTCATATAATTTTATTCAACATCTACTCATACGTTTAGTGCTACCATTTTGAATGTTAAAAAGGGAGATTTTTCTCCACATCCATGAAGGTAGCACTTACTGAGAGCAACATGCTGCAGTCTGTGTTGGGATTTTCTTTTCCACCTCATCCAGACCCGTGCTCGGCAAACTGCGGCTCCTGAGCCACATGGGGCTCTTTGGCCCCTTGAGTGTGGCTCTTCCACAAAATATCATGGCCTGGGAAAGTCTATTTTGAAGAAGTGGCGTTAGAAGAAGTATCAGTTTAAAAAATTTGAACCTCAAAAGAAATGTCAATTGTTGTCCTGTAGATATTTGGCTCTGTGGACTGATGAGTTTGCCGACCGCTGATCTAGACCATCTTTGTTTCCGTCTGTAAAACCTGGCTTCAACCAGATTTCGGCCAGCTTTTGTTTGGAATCACTTTAACCAAATGAAATCCCTCATTCATCATCAGAGTAATGATAATTTGAGACACTTGTACCACGTCTGTTATTAAAGACTCACTAGGCCATTGGTAGAATACAAGCCCTTGTTGAGGGAGTCGGGGAGGGAAGGTTCTGGCAGGATGGAACTGTAGCCATTCCTTTAAGAGAGTTTTAACTTTTGAAGGCTACAAATAACCCTTTAATCAATTTGCATCATTACATTGTCTGGATACACTGATTTATTTATTTCTGCATTAAAATTACATATAATGATCTGCTTGTGCAGTTGTGACTAATGAAATAATGTCGCCTGCTTTTTGTCTCTTTAATTGCAGAAGCCAAGCTGTCTGTCCTTTCTGTTTCTTTCCCTTGACAGAGAAACTGAACACTTAGCAACAGTTTTGAGATCTGATACTCAATTTATTACTGACAAGCCTGTATGTTAAGTAGCACTGCTAACTGAACCTTCTCTCCTTAAGACTTAATCTAGCTACCTCACTTGATATGAATGTTTCTTAATTCAAGATTATTTTGAACTGAATTCCATCTATTCTTCCTACTTCCCCTATTTTGGAAACTATCAGATGCATAATTTTGAAATTAACTTTATGATAAGCAGCAAAGTATATATTTTAATTAATGGGATCAAATAGGAGAAAATCTAGTATAGCTGTAATATTTTAACTCACCATGTTAAAATTCCATATATTGCAATTCTGTATCTATTCGCATTCTATATATTAGAAGTTATTTAAATAGTTAAGGTTTTTACATTTTATGAATTATTATTTTTTATTTATTTTTAGTCTTCACCTGAAGATATGTTTTCACTGATTTTAGAGGGAGAAAAAGGGAGGAAGGGAGGGAGGGTGGGAGAGTTGGAAGGAGGAAGAGATAGAAAGGGAGAGGGAGGGAAGGAGAGAGAGAGAAAGGGAGAGAGAGAGAGAGAGAGAGAGAGAGAGAGAGAGAGAGAGAGAGAGATCCAGATATCCAGATGGAAGAGAAACACCAATTGGTTACTACCCGATCTCACCCTGACTGGGGGTGAAACCCACCGACCTTTGGTGTATGGGACAATGCTGGGTGGGATATGCCACCCAGTCAGGGCTTATGGACTAATTATTATTTCAATGATGTATGATTTATAACATCAATATTTCATGATTAATATAAAAACACTTTATATTAAGTGTTATAAGCCGCAAAGCATTCATACTCTTTGACCCAATAATCTACTCCTAGGAAAATGTGCACACACATTTACATAAGAATATTTAGGAGACTATCCGCCTATATAATAAAAGAGTAATATGCAAATTGACCATACCTCTGATCAAGCCACTCCCACAGCCACACCCATCAGCCAATCAGGAGCAAATTATACAAATAAACCCCAACCAAGATGGCTGTGGCCACTGAGAGCAGGAGGGAGGCTTGGGTTTCCCCAGCAATGAAGGAAGCCAACCTTTCCACCTGCCATTACTGGCCTATGCCTCCACTCTGCTATAAAGTTTCAATTATAGAAGATACATAATCTCAACAGAAATGGTGGCAGCCATGGAGCTGGAGAGAGCAGAGGCTAGGGTTGCCCGGGCAATGGAGGAAGCCAAGCTTCTGTAGCCCTGGCTGGCCTAGGCCTCCACTCTAGACTACAAAGTTTCAATTATTGAAGATAAATGTCCCAACAGAAATGGCTGCTGCCACAGAGCAAGCAGAAGGCTTGGCTCCACTCCAGGCTACAAAGTTTCAATTGTAGAATATAAATTAATCCCAGACCCCAGGGCCTCTGCTTGGGTTGCTGGGGGGCGTGGCCAGTAAGCAAACCACCATAGGCCCCTTGCCCAGGCTGCTCCATGCCCCAAGGGAATCCCCACCCTGATCTGGGACACTCTTCAGGGCAAACCAACTGGCCCCCACCCATGTACCAGGCTTCTATCCTATTTAATAAAAAAGTAATTTGCAGATTGACCATCACTCCAACACAAGAGTGCTGCCCCCATGTGGTCAAAGATCCTGCCCCCATGTGGACACAAGATGGCCACCACAAGATGGCCAACAGGAGAAGGCCGTTGGGAGGTTCCAGGCCTGCAAGGGAGGACAGTTGTGGGCAAACATGCTGGCAGAGGAGCATTTAGACATCAATTAGGCTGGCAGGGTAGTGGTTAGGGGGTGATCAGACTGGCAGGCAGAAGTGGTTAGGGGTAATCAGGGAGGCAAAGGCAGGCGAGCAGTTTGGAGCCAGCAGTCCTGGATTGTGAGAAGGATGTCTGACTGCCTGTTTAGGCCCGATCCTACTGGGATTGGGCCTATATGGGCAGTCAGACATACCCTGAGGGGTCCCAGATTGGAGAGGGTGCAGGCTGGGCTGAGGGGCATCCCCCGCCTCCCGTGCACGAATTTCATGCACTGGGCCTCTAGTTATTCATAATAGTGAAATACTAGAAACAGTGTAACAGCCAGGGAATATGTTAATAGCATCTCTACATGCTGTAATATAATCCAGATGTTTAAAATCATGCGTTAAAAGAATATTGATCATTGTTGATATGTATGCGCTTTTTGAAAAATCAGTGACTGTGTACCAGGCATTTTATATACATCTTAATTACTTTCCACATAAGGAAATGGCAGTTCTGAGAGGTGTAGTTAGTTACCCAACATCTAAGGTCTGGCAGCCAAAGAAGTGGCAGAGTCTGGGTTCAAACCTGGATCTGGATGACCCCAAATCTGTACTCTTAACTACCACTCAATATGCCCCAGCAATGAGCTAGGGCAGCACCCCGAGGAGGAGGACTTGAGACCTGCTGCAGAGGCATTTGGATGTAGATGAGACGTAAAGAGGAGTTAAGTTTCCTCGATTGAGTGCCAGAGTAGGTGGTGAGAGCCTTCACTGAGATGGAATATTGGGTGAGAGTTGAGGGAGGAAGAAGAAAATAGGTCTTGGCCAGGGTGAGTTTGAGATTTGGCTGCATTTGCAGAGACATTGAGTCACGGAGAGGCCATGTGAGAGGAGCTCTGGAGTCTAGCTGGTCTTCACGGATTGCATTTGTGTTGAGGAATAGTTTTGCTCCAGGGAATATAAACTTTTTTAGTTTTTAAAACCTGAATTTGGGGCATTCCCTGATTACGGGCTGCTCCTGGAGAGAGTTGTTCAAATATGAGTTTGTCAGCTCTTTGCGGGTTTATTACTTTTTATTTTCTTTGATAAAAATCACTTAACCTGCCATGGGAAGGTGTCTGAATTACATTTTGAAACATTTTTTTCAACAGCCTTGTCACAGCACCTGGCACCTCGTGTGTTCTTAATAAATCATGCTGGATGCCTTGGCATAGGCTCCATTTTCAACATCGAGCCTCTCTCTCAACAGTCTTAAGCTCTCTGTGGTAGTTTTTTATCGCCTCTTCTGTTCATTGCATTTACTGTTTTGTCTCTAATTATAAAAATAATACATGCTCATTATATAAAATGCTGAAAAAGATAAAGCAGAAAATTAAAATCACTCATAAACCCATGTCCCAGAGGAACTCCATTCACTTTTTGTGTATCAGAATAGTCTGTGTTTAAGTACAATAACCATCTTTTCCTTGGTTATGGTTCCATTAGATGGACGGGCAAGTTTTTTTTATCTAGGAGGGAGGCCCCCATTGGTCTTGATTGCTTCTGAGCTCATACCACAGCCTCCCCCTCTTGAAGCTTTTTGTTACGTTGTACAGTGCAGACCTCCAGCATACAGTGAGTGAATTTGATGAGGATCTGCATTGCGTCTCACTTGATTTTGTCTTCAGAGCCCAGCATGGCATTTCAGTGGGTGTTTGTTGAATGCATGAGTGATTGAGAAAGATGGTGCTAACCCAGTTTTCCCTATCTCTGTGTCGACCCCTTATGCTCTAATTATACCTCCATTTCCCTAGTTCCATGTTGTGGAAACATAAATTGCCATGCAGTGAAACTATGATTGCTAGTTGCTTTTTAATAGTAAGATGTTGGATCTTTGAAATATGGCTTGCCTTGATGTGTGATAAATACTTTTAATCCTTTGGTCACCTTATTCTTTTTTAATAAGTTAATTACTTTCTATTATGTTGATGGATTGTTTTATATTTTAGATGATTTCCTCTAAATGTTGCAACACAGGGACTATTAGCTAGAGCTAACTGCCACCGCCTTGAGTTTTTCAGAAGAGGCTCCTTATTAAAAAATATGTAATTTCAGTGTTTGTGCAATGCACTCGTTCCCGTCCTCAGTGCCTCAAGATGGAATTAGGAGACTTAAAAAGATAAAACACTTTTTTCATTTAATAAGCATCCACCATATTTATTCTCATAGTTTTCCCCACACTTGCTATTTCACTGTGTGATTAAGAGGATAAAGGGATTCATAGGAGTATCATTCCTTAACAATAGAGCCCTTAGTCAACTTAAAATAGAGGCCTTCTCTGGAGGCTTAATCCCCTAACAGCTCTTGGCCGGCCCCTCTGAGCTAGCTCCCCCACTTCCTTCTCCCCCCAATAGAAGACTGCTTTAGGCAGCACTTCTGCTTCATTGTGAGCAGCGCCAGGAGATGATTTCCATAAATACCTTTGAAAGTGGGAATTGATTTCGTTTAGGAGGACTGTAGGGAAAGAAGGCATTGATGTTAGAAGTTGGGGCTTTGGAGTCAAACAGACTGGCTTTAAATTCTGCCTCCTCCACCTCCGTTATGGGATCCTGAGTAGATGCCTGTAGCCTTATACACCTTAGTTTTCTCATCTGTAATATGAGAGTAATGATAGAACCTACCGCTTACAGTGACTGTGAGAGTTAAATGAGGTAATTTAGGCAAACATTTTACAGAGTTTATGTAACAGCTATAAATATCAGTTCTTGTTATAATAATAACTTATTATTAGGGCTCCTATAGCATCCATCTTTAGTCTCATGTAACCTTGTAATAGGCTTGAGTAATAGAAATGGGTCTGATTTTAAAACTTAGGTCCTTTCTAGCATACTGCTCTGCATTTCCAAAGCTCTCTACAGTGTGTGAAGCACATTCACATTGGTCATCTCAGTGAACCTTCCTATTTGAGATGCTGTTATTCCCTATAATCCCTCCGCCCTAGTTCTTCAGAGCAAGGAGAAGGAAGAAAGGAATCAGAAGGAAAAGCAAGGACAAGGAACTGGGCGGGGTGTGAAAAGGAGGTTGAGAAGAGTGATAAGGGGGTGACAAACCCACTCCAGAAAGCTTGCTCTTGTTTTAATTTTAACCCTTTATCTGACAAGGCCAAACAGTTGCTGTTTAGAGATGTCTTTGCTAGTCATTGGAATTATTTCAGGCTGAAAAACATGCATGGGTGTGAGTGTGTGCATGTGAATGTGCACATAAGAGAGCAAGAGACATAATGTATCACCACGCCCACATTATGTAAGAGAATTGCTTTTTTATTATTTGCTTTATAACATAGAGACAAGATTCAGTAAAAAAAAAAGAAATCAACGGGTCTAATATTAGATGCTGTGTTATAGAGATGTGAAGATTTTATGTATTTCCTTACCTTAGTTCTGATCTTTTTATTTTTCTTTCTTTCTTGTAATGATGAAATTATAATGTTAAAGCTGGCACCCCCTGGTTGCTCAGGTACCTCCATTTCCCATCTACCTCCAGGAGGAGAGGCAAGAGGGTTGGATGGAGGCAACTAGCACTTACTGAGTTTCTATCTTGTATCTTGGTAGTCATTTAAGTTATTTATGCATTCATTTTGCAGTTGAACAGATTTTTGGGGGGGAGAGTCTTTTCCGCAGGCACAGTGCTGGTCATTGTGTATAGAGCAGTAAACAAAGCAGACATTATTATAGCTGCCCTCATGGAACTCGGAGGCTAATAGAGAAGGCACACAGTAAGAATATACATGAACAAATACATAGTTTAAAATTGTTAATGCTGTGAAGAAAATGAACAGGATATATGTGAGAATAACTGTGGTCAGGGCTTCTTTCTTTTTTTATAATATTTTAAATTGATTTTTAGAGAAGGAGGGAGAAGGAGAGAAAGATAGAAACATTGATTGGCTGCCTCTTGCATACCTCCCTCCCCCGCACTGGGGATTGAACCTGAACCCCGGGCTTGTGCCCTGTCTGGGAGTAGAACCAGTGACCTCTTGATTCAGGGGTTCACACTCAACCATTGAGCCACACTGGCAGAGCGGCTCTTTCTGTAGAGTTATCAATAAAGGTTTCTCTGAGGAGGTGTCATGTCATCTGAGCCTTCATCCAATTGAACCCGCTGGCCAGGGCTGGGGGGAATAGTTAGTTAGTGCTGGGGCTCCAAAGGGGAGTGAGAGGTTTGGGAGGGAGGAGGAGGAGGTGTTTGGGAGGGACTGGCAGTGTGGTATGGTGGTTAGAGCAAAAATGGAAGACCAGGGACCCTTGAACTTCATAGCAGGTGACTGAAGTAAACAGATGTACTACATAATAGAATGAGCCTCCCCCAGTCTCTGAGAAGGCAGCCCTGTGACGCAGTGCCACAGGCCTAACAGCTTCTTCGGAAAGCGTGGCGCCTTCCCACGCAGCTTTTCCCAAGGTCTCAAGGAGTAAGACCGCAATTTTTAGGGAGGGCAGCTGATGCCAAGATCTAATGGTGACTTTTCCAAGGTCACACTGAATAACTAGCAAAGCAAGTCTCCTGCCACTAAACATCAAATCTGCTTACCATTCTGATTTGTTGGTTTTAATTGTAGCACTCATTTATCTTACTACTGGCAAAATTGGATCAATTAGACCTTTAGAAAATAAATACCGATATTAAAGAGAAAAAAAAACCTTAAAACTAGACAGTGTTTCCACTTGAGGGACCTTTCCCGGCTCGTAAGCAGGTCTGTGCACACAGGAGGAGAGATGGCTGTGCTGCACGCGGGCCCGGGCGAGCAGTAGTCGTGGCCCAGCAGGGTCTGGTGACCGTGGGTATATGCCTTACCCTCATGCTTGTGTTCTGTCCACAGGGTCATGTAGGCACAACAGCCACCAAGAAGATCGATGTCTACCTCCCCTTACACTCGAGCCAGGACAGACTGCTGCCAATGACTGTGGTGACAATGGCCAGCGCCAGGGTGCAGGACCTGATCGGGCTCATCTGTTGGCAGTACACAAGCGAAGGACGGGAGCCGAAGCTCAAGTAATCCTTCCTCTTTTTTGGCTGCTCTCGTTTCTGGCTGTTTCCTGGCCACCCCATACTGCATTCGGGCCCAGTATTTCTAGGCATTGGCCTGGGAACCAGACGCCCACACTAATGCCGGTCAGGGTGCACACCAGACCTTGGACCTGTGTATCTCAGGCTTATCTCGGAATCTACTTGTAAATGCACTGATAAGTTTGTGAATCCAGACATGAGGAAAATGCGTGTTGCAGTTTCAAACCCTTTTATGAGGCTTGCTGATAAAAGTGGCATGGGAGTTAGTGGGAGGGAACTAATGTTTATTAAGTACCTACCATGAATTGGGACCATGCTGGGTGTTTCGTACCAGACTTCTCACTGAATCCTCCCAGCTCCCTGTGAGGTGAGCATTATGACTCTCATTCTGCATAGGAGAATTGTTACTTGCTGCAGGTTACACCAGTGGGAGATGGCAGTCAGGATTTGATTCCTGGTCTGTTCAGTGCCAAGGTTTTTGCATTATCTCCTTTGGTCTGAATTAGTTTTCTTTGTTGTCAGTCGTTATCTTAGTTTTTCTCTCAATCACTAGACTCTATTCCTTGTTAAACAATTATTTTTAAAACTAGAGGCCTGGTGCATGAAATTTGTGCACTGGGGTGGGAGGGTGTCCCTCAACCCAGCCTGCACCCTCTCCAATCTGGGACTCCTCGGGGGATGTCCAACTGCCAGTTTAGGCCTGATCCTGATCCCTCAACCAGTAGTCACATCCCTCTCACAATCCGCGACTGCTAGCTCCCAACCACTCACCTGCCTGCCTGCCTGCTTGATTGCTCCTGCTTCTGTCCGCTAGCCTTATCAACCCCTAACTCCTCCACTGCCAGTCTGATCGACGCCTCACTGCTCCCCTACCAGCCCAATTGCCCCCAACTTCCCTCCCCTGCTGGCCTGGTTGCCCCCAACTGCCCTCCTCTGCCAGCCATCTTATGGTGGCCACCTTGTGTGAGGGCATGATGGTCAATTTGCATATCACCTCTTTGTAATATAGGATGTAGAACTTGAATGTAGAGTCACTATGCTTGCACATCATGGATTGAACTTGTAAGTGCTTTGCTGCGTTGGTTCTCCCCTACTTAAATTTCTTATCTAGAGAGATGGGCCAGTGGCAGTGCATCAAACAGTAGAATTTAAGGCAAAAACATGTCAATAGGGATATTTTGGTAGATTACATAATGAAAAGGAGCAGCCCATCAAGATAATATAAAAATTCTGACTATATGTATCTAGCAACATAGTCTAAACCATTTTTCAGCAAACTGCAGCTCATGAGCCACATGGGGCTCTTTGGCCCCTTAGTGTGGCTCTTCCACAAAATGCCACGGCCTGGGTGAGTCTATTTTGAAGAAGTGGCATTAGAAGAAGTTAAAGTTTAAAAAATTTGGCTCTCAAAAGAAACTTCAATTGTTGTCCTGTTGATATTTGGCTCTGTTGACTAACGAGTTTGCTGACTACCGATCTAAACTATTTTAAGGGAGTTTTAAAGGGGCATTAATTGATCCAGTGTCAAACTGGGAAATTTCAATATATTCCTATTAGAAAGTAGTAAATGAAGCAAACCAGATATTAATAAGGAAAAAGATGATCAACCAATATAATTAGCAATTCTGAACCCCCAAAATAGGAACTACCTCTTGTATTAGTTTGTAAGCCTCTAAAATTGAGTATATCTTATTAAAATTTATATTCCTGAAGTATATCAAGTGTGTTGATATTTTTAAATAGTTGCTCTATAATTTGAATTATATTGAAGTTGAAGAAACTATGGTCTTGAAATGTTTTACATTCTGACATGGATTTCTCAGTTGTGTTTGGTATGAGACAATCTATAAAGTAAATCCCTGGGATTTCTTATCAGTGTGGTGCAATGTTTTCTTTCTTTCTTGTTCGAACTTGGGTGTTGAGATGGGTCCTTATTTGATCTTCCCAGGAGGTCGGCCCTTGGAGGAGCTCTTCATTCACAGGGGCCAAGTTGCTAGTTGCATTGGTAAGAACCCCTTCCTCTCATTTCAGTTTGGTCATCAGAAACCCATTTATTTAAGGACATTGTTCCCTTGTCTCTGCCTCGTAAACTGCCTATGGCAGTAGGCTTTGGCCGCAGGGAGGGAATGGAGAACGTAGCTGGGAGTCTTGGCTTCCTTTGTTAGCTCTGGAGCAAAATTGGAATGTGGTATTTGTTATCCTACTTATTTTGATGCAGTGATTTTTTTTTTTTTTAGGGGAAACTATTTGGAAGAATTTTTAAATTTAGACTTTGTTATATAGATTCATGTTTATTGAATTTTGATCAGAAATATGGCATATAAAATTTCTGCTCAGAGGTTTGTTTATATTTTGTAGTTTACAATAAATTTTTATAAATATTTTATGGATTCTGTAAATATTCTGTATAGGTTACAGAATTCAATATATATTTATTAAATTGACATCTTTAATTGCTATCATGTTCTTGCATGTTTTAACTATTTCATCTATGGATGATTAAGAGAAATGGATTAGAGTTTCCACTTTGTTGTGTGCTTCTGTCAATTTCTCCTGAGATTTCAGCAGTTTCCATTTTGTATATGTCAGTGCACAGAAATATTCATGCATTTCCTATCTTTAATGTGAGATATACTTTTTTTCAATATAAAACAGCCCAATTTTATGTTTGTATTGTGGCCTGCCTCTTTTATTTATTTATTTATTTATTTTGCTTTATTACAGTACAATTAGCTTTCCCCCCTAATTCTTCTTTGCACTAGTCTAGTCTAATGTATCTTTGTTCAGCCTTTTAGGTTTAGATATGATGAATAATTTTCTTTTTTGACCCAGTTTAAGTTGATGTCTTTCCATAGGGAAGTTTATCTTACTAACATTTATTGTAGCTAGTGATATGTTGGCTTCATGAGAATCAACTTGCTTTAAACTGTTTTCACATAATTTTGAAGGCTGGTTACCTATAAGATTTTAAAACATTTTTAATAGACTTTATTTTTTAGAGTAGTTTTAGGTTTACAGAAAAATTGCACAGAAAGTATAGAGTTCCTACATAGCTACTTCCTGCCTCTCATCTTTCCTTTTTAGTAACATTTTATATTAGTGTGATACATTTGTTACAATCATGAATCAGTATTGATACGTTATTATTAACGAAAGTCAGCCGTTTACATTACAGTGCACTCTTTGTAAGATTTTATCATGTAGAATGATTTCACTGACCTAGTAATGCTCCGTGCTCCATCTCTTTATCCAGCCCCGCTCACCTCTGGCAACCACTCATTTTATTTTTTTTACTGCCCCTATAGTTTTGCATTTTCTAGAATGTCAGCTAGTTAGAATCATACAATTTGTAGCTTTTTCAGACTGACTTCTTTCACTAAGTAATATGCACTTCAAGATTTCTTTGTGTCTTTTCATGGCTTCATAACTCATTTCTTTATATTGCTGAATAATATTCCATTGTAAGGATGTACCACTGTTGGTTTTTCTATTCTTCTATTGAAGGACAGCTTGATTACTTCCAGTTTGTGGGAATCCTATATAATAAAAGCTAATATGCAAATTGACCGAACAGTGGAATGACTGGTCACTGTGATGTGCACTGACCACCAGGGAGCACAGGCTCAACTCAGGAGCTGCTCCCAGCCTGCAGGCCCCAGGCTAGCCAAGGCGGGTGCCAGTGGGGGCCCTCCCCCATTGCCTTACAGAGGGAGGTGACCAGCGAGTGGGTAGCACCAGGCCAGCCAAGGCAGGTGCCAGCAGGGGCCCCCCAGTTGCCCTGCCGGTCACCCCACAGATAGGCCCTGATTGCCGGCCAGGCCTAGGGGCCCTACCCGTGCACAAATTTGGTGCACTGGGCCTCTAGTTATTAATAAAGCTGCTGTGAACTTTCATGTGCAGGATTTTGTGTGAACATAAGTTTCCCATTCATTTTGCCAATTCCTAGGAGTGCAATTGCTGGATTGTATGGTAAGCCTATGTTTAGCTTTCTTAAGAAATTTCAAACTGTCTTCTAAAATAGTTACACCATTTGGCATTTCCATCAACAACGCATGGGAGTTCTTGCTCCACATCCTCACCAGCAGTTGGTTTTGTACACGTTTTGGATTTTAGCTATTCTCGTGGGTGTGCAGTGGTATCTCATTGTTGTTCTAACATGCAGCTCCCTAATGAGGTGATGTTGAGCGTCTTTTCACATGCGTGACACCTTGTGTTTAGTTGCTGTTCACAGCACGTCTCCATTCAGGCTCGCCACACTTCACGTGCTCAGCAGCCAGGTGTTGGAACGTGCAGCTCTAGAATATACAAAGACATGGTTTCTCCATGCAGTGTAGTTCACTACAGGTCCACTTCACTCTAATGTGACCTCAGCTATCTAGAGTCCTGGGGAAACTTGGTGGGTTATGTAGATAGTTGAGGGTTTATCTTCTTTAGTACCAAACTTACTTAATTTTAATAGTTTTACATTGAAGCCCCCTAAAACAGCAGTCACCAACCTTCGGACCTCACAGACCATTAGTGGTCTGCAGACCACCGGTTGGTGACCACTGCTCTAAAACCCTATCTAATAAAGAGTAATAGGCAAATTGATTGTACCTTCGCTACACCGAATAAACCCCACTCACAGGCCACACCCACCAGCCAATCAGGAGAGATATGCAAATCAATACCCAACCAAGATGGCTGCTGCCCATGGCAGGGCGATTGCTGGGTTCTCAAGGCCGGGGGCGGGGGGCAGGGGAGAAGCCTCACTAGAGGCTTTTTCCAGTGTTGGGGCGGGGCCAACCAGCGGGTTGGCCCCATGGCAGGCCAATCCGCTGGGTCCCCAAGGCCAGGGGGAAAAAGGCTCTCCCAAGAGGCTCTCCCCCCCGGGCTTGGGGCAGGCTTGGGCCAGGGCTGGGGTGGGGCCCCAGTGATCAGCTGGATCACAGGGTGACCGCTGGCTGGGGTCCCAGTGATCAACTGGATCACAGGGCAATCGCTGGCTGGGGTCCCCTGATCGAGGTTCCCTGCCCAAGGACGAAAGCCTCGGCTAGAGTCTTTTGGCCTTGGGCAGGCCGGGGGTGAGCCGTCAGTAGGACATCCCCTGAGGGCTCCCAATATGTGAGAGGGGGTAGTTTGGGCTGAGGGACCTCCCATCCCCAGTGTACGAATTTTGTGCACCGGGCCCCTAGTGTATTAACATTTTCCTGTGCCTTCTTTTTTTTCTTTTTTTTTTTTTCTCTGCATCAGCTGCTTTATTTAAGGCTGGTGACTAACAGTCCCTATCCCAGTCCCTTCCTCTTCTATAAAAGCAACTACACATGAACCGGGGCCCCCATCCAGTGGTATTGAATCTCAGGCCAGTCCTTCGAAGGCAGAGGGGGGCGTGGGTCCGGTTCACACAGGCAAGGTGCTAGAGAGGGGTGAGGAGGTGGAGAGTCTTGAGACTGTCTCTCTGGGCTTGCCCTCACCCAGGATGTCAGGACACTGGCCCCTGGAGAAACCAGGGCTCCAGAGCCAGGGGGTCAGGGGCCAAAAGAGGAAGCAAGTCGAAGGTTTTGGAGCCAAGGAGGCAGTTCAGGCCCCTGGAGCCCCCTGCCCATGAGCACAGACTCATGGCCATACTTGCAGCCAAACATTCACATCCACATCCACTCCATATACAGGCAGGGGGCTGAGAAGGCCCGGGACCCACACCCTGGACCTCAGGAATGTCTCTGGATTGGTACCTGGTGGGCTGGTCCTTGGCAGCGGGACTGCTAAGGGGGTGGGTCCTCTGTTTTGCTACTGATTGGCGGCCTCACAGGCATCTATCCAGTCACTGTATACGTCCACTGGTTCTGATAGATACGTGATGGGTGTTTGGAATTCCTCTAGGCACACAGTACAAGAGATGACTCCGGTGTTATGGGCACGGTCCATTTTCACGTCACAAGATTTCTCGTGATTGCAGAAGGGGCAGGTGAACTGGGTCTCTAGGGTGCCTGTCATCTTCTTCTTGGGGGGTGGCTTTCGTTTTGACTTTCTGCGCCCCATGTCTGCAGGAAGGCGAACCTGCACTAGCCTTCCCTCGTTGCGACAGCCTCGTTCACCCGGGAGACAGAGACTTCTTCCTGTGCCTTCTTAATCAGTGTATAGCATAGTGATTGAGTGGGGGATCCAAAGCCATGGTCTGGGTTTGAATTCTGGCGTTAATACCTATCAGGCTGATTTTGGATGAATCACTTCAGCCCCATGTGCTCCAGTTTTCATGTGTAAAATAAGAATAGAAACTTCCTAATAGGGTGTAGCTATGAAAATAAAATTAAGAAAATACATGGCAAATGCTCAGTAAGTGTTCATTTCTGTTGCTGCTAAATACTATAACTATAACCAGTTACTACTACAAACCAAACTAGTAATAGTTCAGCAACAGTAGCATAATTTAGCCTTCCCTGATGATGCAAGTAATTGTGCTTTGCCATGAAAGTATATAGCAATATTTGACCTTATATCATATGCTTTCTGACAACTTTGCAATTAGAATTCTTTATATCCCCTCCCTCTCTCCCTCCCTCCCTCCCTTCCTTCCTTTTTGTTGTTTTCTTGTTGTCTGCCTACCCATCTCTATCTACTCTTCTCCCATTTGTAGGTTTCTGCTTCTAATTTATATTTCTTAGAGTCATCATTGGGAATCATTTACCTAATAATACAGCCTAACCCCCATCCTCACCCCCCAGCTATACTCCCATGCATCCTAACATCACATTCTTTAAATGGCATCTTCTTGGCACTGACACCAGCCTGCTTTTGCTGTTTCCTTAGTCAGCAATGTCTCTGTCATTCTTCTTGATATCCTGCTTCATCTCGAAGGCTTAACTCCTCAGTCATTCCTTCATTCAGCAAATATTTATGGAGTTTTAGAGTCTAGGTATTGAGGATAAAATGTACAAGAGAAATCTAATTATTCCCCCTAAAAATTCATAGTTTTATGGGGACGAAGAAATTATCAAATGTATTAGCACTTTGTAACTGGCTCATTTCACTTATCATTGTATACAATAAATATTTATTGAGTGTTTGCTATATACCTGCCACTTTGCTGAGTATACAATGGTTCATGGGACCGTATGTGGACTCTGTGTCACGAGTTCCACAGTTTAGTGAAGGAAATGGGCAGAAAATTAAAGTTAAACCAAATAAGGTTTGCTTAAAAACTGAGCTAAGTGTTCTAAAGGAAAGGAATGCTGTTGATGAGAGTGCAGCCCGGGAGTTGCGTTAGGGAGAAATTCCCCAAGAAAGAGATATCAGAGGCCTTTGGAGGGGAAGGTCCCGGCAGACGGAACCACAGGGCAGGGATGCTGCGGCGGGAGGAAGCATGTTGGAGTCGGGGAACTACAGAAGGCCAGTGTGGCCAGAGCACAAAGAAGAGAAGAGAAAATGGAGTGGGAAGAGACTGAAAGATGGGCAGGGCCACAGTGGAGATTGAGAGAAAGGGACCGATTCTGAAAATTTAAGAGATAAAAATTCACATGGCTTCGGAATGAGTTAGACATGGGAAATGTGGGAAAGGAGAGGTATCAAAGATTTCTGACTTGCACAACTTTGTATGTTGTGCCCTTCACGGATATAGGGAGCATTGAAGACTGGCTTTTGTTTGTTTTTTTGGTGTGTGACGAGGAGGAGGAGGAAGAGGAGGAGGGGCAGCCTGAGTTTGGTCTTCTGCCTATTAATTTGATCAGTGTTTCTCTCACACATTGATGTTTCTCTCCCTTTCTCTCTAAAATCAATTTAAAAAGCATATCCTTGGGTGAGAATAAAAAAATAATACCTTTTTTTTTTAATGGATACAGTGATTCAGTCTATACATTCATATATTCATTCTTTCAACAAATATCTAAGTACTTTATAAATGCTGGCCACTTACCCTTCAGTGAAGATGCAGAGACAACAGGATCCTGCTCATCAGGAGAACATAGATGCATAAATAATAAAGGAACAATGTTATATACAGAAATACCAACCAAGTTCTAGAAGACCACAGAAGAGAATCACTTTTCCAAATGATTCTCCTGGAGAAATCAATGAAAGCTTTTTATAGATGAGAAACTGGAACTCAGAGATTTGGTCACACACCTGGTTAATGGTTGAGTCAGCATTAAAACCATATCTGACTGCCAAACCCCTCTTCATTCCGCTGAATTGTGTCATAAGGAGGCGCCCCTGTTTTCACTGTTTTATAAGTTCCAGATGTCTATATTTGGGGAATTCCTGAGTCAGGGACCACAGCTGACTTCCCTTTTCTCTCTCTCCACTTCAGAATGCCACCAATTTCTGATTTGATCAAAGAGTAATGGAACGGAAGCAAGGAGACCGGAGGTCTCTAGACCTGGCATTGGCCCCGTTTAATTGGGTGATCCCGACCTGGTATTCCTCTCTTCTAGGCATCTATTTCCCAGCTGTAACAGCAAGGAGGTTGAAATAAATATCTCTAAGCTTCTAAGTTTTTATAATGCACGTGGTTTCTTCCTCCTTTTCAAAGTATGTAGCATTTCCATAGAAACACACCATGGCTTTGGCAGAGAGATGGGGGGTGGTCAGGAGTGAGGGTTCTTGACTACTTGGGTTTGAATCTTATCTCTGTCGCTTACATGCTGTTTAATCTTAAGCAAACCACTTACCTCGCTGAGCCTCAGTTTTCTGATTTGTAAGAAAACACACATAATAATGTGACTTAGCTGATGTGAAGATTCAGTGAGCTTATGTGTCTAAACCACTGTGCACAATTCCTGGCACTTAGTATGCAATAAATGTAGCTAATGATACTAATGGTTATGTTACTACTAGAGGCCCGGTGCATGAAATCCGTGCGCGGGTACGATCCCTAGGCCTGGCTGCGATCAGGGCCATCTTTCCCAGCTGCCTGCAGCTGGCCCCATCCCCCACCACCATCCACCCCCGGTTCCGGTTCCCCGTCGCATCGGGTGATCGGTGCCTAATGGGCAGGGAAGGGACCGAGAGGTTGGCTCTTCCCGCCTGCTCGCCGGCCCCACCCTTGCCATGTGTGGCCATCAGGCGATCGGAAAAGGACCAAGAGGTGGTCATTACGCGTCATAGTGACTGGGTGGTGGTTCTGGTCGTTCTGCCATTAGGGTCAATTTGCATATTATCCTTTTATTATATGGGATTACTAATTTGGAGTCTTGAAGCAATTTGGAGTTTTAGAAGTCAAAATACCACTGTAGCTTTTTCATTAATCATTCTTGTATAAAGGCACAAAGAGCCAATATGTCCATACGCAGAATATGGAAGTTGTCTTTTTTTTCTTTCTTAGGCATTCAATTAAGAGGTTTTAGGGGATGGAGCACTGTTTGCTGCTAAACTTTACTGGTAAACCAGAAAAGACTTCCTTAGTTTTGTATAATTCGGAGTGAGTCCTTCATTCTTCTCCGTGCTGGCTTCCCAGTGCTCGGGCCATGCAGCAGCACCGGGCAGGCACCATGCAAATGGGTTTTTTTGAAACAACAAGTGATTTCACACCTTGTATTTAGAACTGCGGAGAATAACAGCACTTGGCAGTGAGTCTTTTGGCTCTCAGATCTAAGCCTGTGACATTTGTTGAGTTTGTTTTGAGGGGATTTGTGGGCCTCCCATGACAATCAAAGCAGAATTCTTCTGATACCAGTGCTTGGCTTTCTGCTTTGATCAGTAGGCTTATTATTTGCCCTTGAAACCTCTGTGATGGCGAGGAGTCACAGGCATTCCTCAGGATAATTTACACGGCAATAAATAATCTGTGCCGTCCAGTGCTTGCTTCATCAGTGTCTGCCGTGGTCACAAAGCCCCAAGGAGGCTCAGTGGCCCCGAGGCGGGAGCACAGTGGACAGGTTAACTCCGGCTACAGATGTGTGCACATAGAACGCAGTTTCATTGTTGTTTTCTTGCTAATATGCATCCACACAGTTTATCTTTAAGGATTGACATAAGTGTCAAAGTTATTTCCATCTGAGTTTTTATAGTTATCATACCTTTTTTTTAAACCTCTGTTCTGTGCTCAGCGCTGTATATTATCTCATCTAATCCTTACAACCACCCCGGAGTTAGGCGCTTATACCCGTTTTATAGAAGTTGAAACTGAAACTCAAAGAGCTGAAGCTTATTCTCTGAAACTTCATAGCCCATGAGTGATGGAGCTAGGGTTGAACTCAAGTATTCTTGGACACAGAGCTCATAGGTCCTTCACCAGGACATTTTCTTCGTCTAAATGGCTTGCTTCTGCTTCTGCACACGTTTTGTGTGTGTTAATAACTTCTTGCAAAGATCTGTAAGTTTCCCATCCCATTCAGAGATGAATTTTAAATTAACAGCATTGCAAATACATGAAATTTATAGTGACAAACATAGCCAGATTACTTTCTTGTTATCCATCCATTTAGCAGATTTACAGTTCCCATTAATTTTAATCTGTCCTTATTACCTGTTTTATGTAATAAATATCTCTTAATCGTGACAGACTGAGTATAGATCACCTGAAGCAGGCTCTCTCTCAGTAAGCAGAATTGCGGCAAAAGATTTGTGAATTAATTGGGAAAATTGCAAATCAGGTAGTCAGTGAAATAATTCATTGTCACATCCAATCAATAAACTTTGTAAATCAACTCATTTAATTCAAAAAATGATCTATATAGATCAAGCAACCAATTAAACAATTAGCATACACTTTGCAATTAATTAATTTAAGTATCAATCATATAATTAAAACTCCAAATTTAAGCTGCAGAATTTAAAAACCTACTTTCGAACTATTAGGTTCATGCTTCTGAATACCAGCAGATTTGCAGTTTCACAATTCAACTTTGGAGCAGGGTATCTAAAGTGTTTTAAGTTGATTTCAGTTTTAAACTGTCTTTATGTTGATAGAATTTCCCACCCTTTTCCAGCAAATTGACTTTTTAATTCCCCAAAGAAGGAGAAAGAGATGCGTGTTGATTACAAACTGGGAGAGGTTAGAAACTGGGATTACTGACTGGACATTCTAGGGAAGTGAGAAAAGTCCATAAGCAGTTGGTCAGGATAAATCAGGCCATTTGCTTTACTCGGTTAAGCATCCTTGGTGTTTGGAATCAGGTCCTGCCAAGTGAGGCTGATTTTCTTCAGAGAAAGGAGAACTGTATTGATTGTCTTTGTTACTTCTTGAGCTAGAGCAGATATTTTCTTAATCCTGACCATAAATCAAAGTCCACCGATTTCCCCCAAATCATTTTTTCTCTCTTATAGTTCTGTGTATCTCTTTTATGATATTTACTTTATTTACAATTATATTATCCTAACTAATAAAAGAGAAACATGCAAATTGACTGTACCTTTGCTACACTACCAGGCAATAGGAGCAGTATGCAAATTAACCCCCAAGCAAGATGGTGGGCGGGCTCCTTTCACCCCTAGCCGGCCATGGCGGCGCTGCAGGCGGTGCGGGTCCCAATCGCAACCCCCATTAGGGGTGATCAGGCCAGGAGGGGAGGGCAGTTGAGGGTGATCAGGCTGGTGGGGGGGAGGCTGTTGGGGCCTAGCAGTTGGGGCAATCAGGCCAACAGGCATAGTGGTTGGGGGTGATCAAGCAGTCAGGCAGGTGAGCGGTTAGGAGCCAGCAGTCCCAGATTGCGAGGGGGTTGTCTGATTGCCAGTTTAGGTCCAATCCCACAAGGGTCTCAGATTGGAGAGGATGCACGCTGGGCTGCGAGACACCGACCCCCCCCCCCCCCCCGCGCATGCACAAATTTCGTGCACCAGGCCACTGGTAACTAATATAGTGCTTACTTTTCCCACCTGCTATATTGTAAACTTCCTTACTAAATCTCGTCTTTGAACTAAGGGGTTCTGTGTCTTATTTACAAGTGTTCAGTAAGTATTTGTTGGAAGAATAGAGGGGTGTAAAGGCTCTTGTTTCCCATTGGCTTTCCCCCCCTTTGCACTGCCATGTATTTTTTCCTTATCAAATGAAGTGGGATTTGGGGGATCCAAACGTAACTGCAGGCTTTGGGGGAAAGGACGGCAGTTTCCCAAGTTTGCTTGCTGCACATCAGGGCCTCTGGTCACCGAGCTCCTTTTTCCGCTTGGTTTTCACCCACCTTTTTGGTTTTCCTTTCAGTGACAATGTCAGTGCCTACTGCCTGCATATTGCGGAGGATGATGGGGAGGTTGACACAGATTTCCCCCCACTGGATTCCAATGAGCCCATTCATAAGTTTGGCTTCAGTACTTTGGCCCTGGTTGAAAAGTATTCATCTCCTGGTCTGACATCCAAAGAGTCACTCTTTGTTCGAATGTGAGTATTGACTCTGTTGCTTATCTCAGTATCTCATCTCTGCCTTTGGTGTAATTTTGGATTTGCTTTTGATTTTGTTCATTAAATGAATATTTGGTATCTGGAGAGTCCGCATGTAATGATTACTTCCAGAAAGATGCTGGGGACAACATTCACATTGTATTTCATGCCTCTGCACCTACGTTACATACAGACCGCTTTGTTGATTTAGGCCGATCTCTGAATGTCCCACCCGTGAACTAGGCCTCTGGACAGATTGGGGGCACTTTGGAGCCTGTGAAGCCAAAATTCTCTTCAAACTGAATGAAAATGTGCATCACAGCCACTTCTCTCTTGTGACTTGACATACTGCCTTTTCTCACCAACGTTGTTCAGATCTAATGTGATGTTTCCTCTTGGTGGCCTTCCTTTAGACTGAGCAGAGGTTCTCACCCTGGCCTGCCTGTGCCTTTGGGCAGTCTGGTGAACCCTATAAAAGCCCTTCTCAGAAAAGTGTTTGTAAATGGAGAAAGTAACATTCACACGACTACACAAGTATTTCTTATATTTAAAGTTATCAAACTGTTAAATTTGTGATAGAATAATAATATGTATGGTGTTGTTAATACATTGAGTAACAAGATCCAGTAACTCCTGAAATCTGGTTTCAAAGGAGTGATTGAGTGTGATATTGGAGACATCTGCACCAGCTGGAATGTGCTATCATTATATCTATGGTTTCTGTTCATGACGACTCACCAGCGCTGCTAAAAACACTGTAATTTGTTGAGTGTAATGCAAGGAAATGTTAAATAGCTAGTGAAAATAAAAATGTAATTTTTATTCATTCAAGTTACAGAGCACCTGACTCTTATCCATAGGTCCCCATTGTTAGGGGAGAACCAGCAGTATTTTCTCAGTGCAGCTTAAGCTTTTTCAGCCAAGGTGGCGACAGTCCTTCTCCTAGCCATCTCCTGGGAACAATAGCGATCCCTTTGGCACCCCCTGCTGTTAGTAACCAGCACATTCACTCTTCAAAAGAGTGCTTTAGAGGACTTTTCTACCTGTCTGTTGAAAACATATTGCCTTTGTTCCAGGTTTTTACTAAAAATAGGGTTATGCTAGCTATGATATATGAGTGTTTTGTGTCTTTCTATCCTTGAGCAAAAAATGGATAACTGGGTCCCTGTGGGTGAGCTGAGATGACTCTCCAAGCTTTTATAATTGCCATTTCATTTCTACTATGAAGTCATGTTGAGTATATATAACAGCAAATATGATCTTTCTTTTTACTTTTTAGAGGCACGAAAACAACAATCTTAAAGAATATGTAAAGTAATTTAAAAGCTATCTAATGATTCTTCATCCTAATATAACTACTTTCATTTTTGTACAGTCATTTTCATGTGTATATACTGCAGAGTTTCAGTTCTGGCATACACACACACACACACACACACACACACACCGTTATTTTTATTTAACATTGTATTACAAATATTTTAATATCTGTTCTTAATTCCTGAGCATCCTACATTTATTATGTGCCAAGGATCTAGACATAGACAACCCCTATGCTCATGGAGCTTATGCTCTAATGGGAAGATATTTATCAAACAAATCATTAATATGTGATGAGCACGAAAACAGAAATGGATGTAGTGAATGCCTGTCATAGGATGTTTAGATTGTTTTCTTGTTTTGCTTTTAAGTGATTCTATGATAGTCCTTGTTTATATCTACTTTCTTTCTAAATAACTTCCTTAGGATGATTTTTTGTTAGTAGGATTATTGGTCAGAGTAGAAACCTCTTTAGACCCTCGCTTGGTGTCAGTTTACAGTGCAGCCAATAGAAATCACAGAGCCTTCTCTTGAGCCTTACCATCGCAAGGTTTCATTAGGAGATTTTTCTTTTTACTTTAAAAGATGTATACAGTGGTATTGCAATAGTTTTCCACTTGCATTGATATTACCTATTGATTACATGAAAGAATTGTTCTCACTAACACATAATTTTTACACATGGATGTTAACATATGATCATAGCAGTGTTTTAAACGGAAAGTCCTTTTTAAAACAATAGCTTTTAAATCAATGATTTTTAGTAGAGTAGGGCTGGGAGAGGAATGGATATACCTTCCCAGGAGAAGTGTTTCACTATGAACCCCACCTCCCAGGTAATGGAGGGAGTGGGGAAAAGGCAGAGAATAACAGTAACTGCTTTAAACTTAATCCTCCTTCCCCCCCTGAGTTACTCGCATTCCTGCACTTTCACTCCCAAACATTCATACCCAGTCAATCCTTTTTCTATTCTTAAAGTGCAGGAGAGTTTATTCGACATGTCTGGAGTGTTTCTGAAAACACGAGATAAAGCAGAATCTTTATATATGAGCATTTAGAACAAAGTGTCACTGAATTTTGTTTCTTTTTTTCAGTTGTCTGCAGAAATAGTGCAGATTACTGACCATTTGCCCTGTGTGTATTTTATTGATTCAGCAACCTCCCATTCACCTTTCTGGCCTGTAGTCTTTAAGTTAGAAATTTTTCTCCTGCAAATACAGTACAGAGCAGACCTTCAGGAGTCTCCAAGGATGTGTCCAAACTCAGAGAGGGAAGTCCCAGTAAAATAAGTGAAGCCATTGGTTCTTCTCTTCATTTCCCCTTTTCCTCCTGGCATCTTTCTTCCATTAGAAAATGGCAGGAAGTACTGTATTTTTCCGGCATATAAGATGACTTTTTAACCCAGGAAAATCTTCTCAAAATTACCATATTGAAATCAAATCTGATGTTTTTTTAATTTTTATTTGGTGTGCGTTGGAAGAGGGGTAGTCTTATATGACGAGTATATCCCAAACTCTATATTTTAACTGGAAAAGTTAGGGGTCGTCTTATACGCCCAGTCGTCTTATACACCGGAAAATGTGGTATATAAACAGGAGTCCCTCAACTGCTGACTGCTAGCTACTCTGAGCTTTAAGGGAGGAAAAGTCAAAACCAATAAAATGGACAGGATCCCCGTAGCTCAGAAGTCAGTAAGAGCAAGTGAACTGCCCTCGTAAGTATGTGTTTTACTTAAAATGTTTATCATATCAGATAGACATGGGAAAGGAACTGTTCTAACCAAGACTGCAGAGCAAATAGAATCCAGTCAGGATTTTGCTCTTTCGGAAAGGGACCCCTCAGTGGACAGATGGTGGCAGCACAAGGACCAGGCTGCCTCGGGCAGTGTGGCCCAGGGGGCTCCCAGAGACAGTCTTGGCATCTCTGGTCTGCATGAAGGGGAAGCTTGGTACCTTTTAAAGAGGCGAGTCCTAGATTCCTTGCTCTTTCCTGTATGAGGGGTTTTCAAGAGGGTGGGTCGTTTTCCTATAACTTCTTGACTAGATCTCCAGTACAACCCAGATGACCAGACCTTTAGGAAAGGATACCATTAGTTTGAAGCCTCTCCACTATTATGTGATTTCCTTTGTGGTCTGGAGAGAACAAAAGAAAAGAAAAACGAAGAAGAAAATTAGTATTTTTGCACACACACAATTCTGTAAACCCACCAGCCATTATCTGATTTATTGCTTATAAGCACCTATTTTTTAAATGTATGACAGAAGGTCCCTGGTTTATGATGATTCCAGTTAAGATTTTGTGAACACCCGGCTGACGTGTCTCAGTGGTTGAGATCGACCTATGAACCAGGAGGTCATAGTTCAATTCCCAGGCAGGGCACATGCCCAGGTTGCAGGCTGAACCCCAGTAGGGGGCATGCAAGAGGCAGCAGATCCGTGATTCTCTCTTATCATTGATGTTTCTTTCTGTCCTCCTCCCTTCCTCTCTCTGAAACCAATAAAAACATTTTTTAAAAGATTTTTTGACTTTGTAATGGTGTGAAAGCAACATACATTCAGTACACATTCAGTAGAAACCACACTTCAAATCCTGAATTCGGGTTTTTTCCAAGGCTAGTAGTGTACAGTCTGGTAGCCTCTCATGACATTGGGCAGCAACAGTGAACCTGAGCTTCCCACTTGCGGACACGATCACAAAGGTAAACCACCAGTACTCCACAACGCACTGTGTTACCTGGATTTGTTGTTGTTGTTGTTACTTCTGTTCTGAGCACATTGAAGTTAGCCTGAACTAAGCTCGGATGTTAGTAGGTTAGGTGCATTAAATGCATTTTCAGCCCTGGCTGGGTAGCTCGGTTGGTTAGAGTGTCTTTCTGATATCAAGATAGTGTGTTTGATCTCCCGCCAGGGCACATACAGTGAATGCATAAGTAAGTGAAACAGAAAATCAGTGTTTCTCTCTCTCTTGCTCTCTATTCCTCTCTCTAACATAAATAAATACAAAAACAGTCCTAGCAGGTTTTGCTCAGTAGATAGAATGTCGGCCTGCGGACTGAAGGGTCCCAGGTTCGATTCTGGTCAAGGGCACATGCCTGGGTTGTGGGCTCGATCCCCAGTGGGGGGCGTGCAGGAGGCAGCTGATCAATGATTCTCTCTCATCATTGATGTTTCTATCTCTCTCTCCCCCTCTCTAAAATAAATAAATAAATAAATACAAAAACATTTAAATGCATTTTCAACTTATGATGTTTGCAACTTACAAGAGGTTTATAGGGATGTAACACCATCATAAGTCAAGGAGCATCTATATAAGCTGCAGATCACAGACAGGTAGTTACTTACGCAAGGTCATCCAGTTTAGTAAGGGTCAGAGCTAAAATAGCATGAAGAATTAAAAAAGAGAGAGAGAGAGAGAGATGCCTGTATTCTTTGCAACCAGGCCTGACAATATGGGTATAAATTTTCCTAGTTATTTATTATTTGCTCACGTCCTAGAGGACCAACTGTGTATTGTTTCCTTTCATTCTGTTGTGTTAGCAAACGTTTTCATTGTCCAGATTGTCCTCGTGTATGGAAATGAACATATGCAGCCTGTTTAAATTTGTATTTGTAAATCTGACTTGATTCCCTTTTTGGCAACAGCTACTGTCTAGAGAAAAGAAAAGATTTTTCTTTGTCTCTTTAAAGTGGCAGAAATATTGGAGCAAGTAATAAAGATGGAAAGCATTAATTACACACTTCTAAGAATTTAAAGGTCAGACAGGCTAAATGTGTATGTTCTACTCGCTGGAATGTCTGTCTGCTGATGGTGTGTGTGCCAGGACTCACTTTGTTCCTCCCATAAAAGCACACATTTCAGATAGCCATCGACTTACTTTGGTTTCCCAAAATTATACCAGATTGCTGCTTCAGTTGCTATATATCTTAAAAGTTTAGGGCTCACATTTCTGACATTAATGTGATTTGTTTTATGATCCAACCCCTTCGGCCATGTTTGGTTACTATGTCTCATTTTGATTTCCTCTGTTCTCCCCTCAGCTTATGTTGGAGTCTGTCAGCTGCTGCTATGTACATGTCAGGCTAGTGACTTGTAATGTTTATTAATACAATGTCAGCCTTGCTGTTGAAAAAACTGTGATGCTTCTCAGAAGGTTGCGATAGAATGAAGCGTTTGATTTCCAGATCCTGTCTGCACTGCACGGTGAATACATTCTCAGATGTTATGCAGTTCACTGACCTGACAGTTGTGGAACCCCGCCTGGGACCCCGTTTCAGCAGGACATATTTGAACAGAAACAGTTTGCAAAACTTTATACACTTAAACTCCTGCCAAGGCAAACTGTTAGCCACTTGAGTTTGTTATAAATATCCAGTGGCAGTGGGTGGAAGTAGCCCACGGTGTGTTTTATATTCCGAACTGAATGTGAATGTCTTTGCGGTTATATAGAGTAGTAAATAATTGAGTTTGATTAGGGAGAGGGACCTCATTATCCCCCACCTGTGCCCAGCTGGAAGGGGAGGGTCGAAATGAAGCCATTAGCTGTCTCTCTTACTGGCATCTCAAAGAGCTCAAATACATCTGTGTCTTATTTTCTTTTCTGGCACAATCAGTCGAGCAAGCTAAGCAGGCATGACCGGATTTGGCAAGTCCCAAGGACTCTGGCAAAGATACACAAGGAGAAGGCGGAGGGCAGTCATTTTGGCTTCTCACTGCCCATTAGTCTAGCGAGTTATGTTTTTGGAAAATGTCTGTTTTGAAAAAGAGTACTTTATCCAATGTCAAACATCACATACTCATACAATACGCTTTGATCTTTAAAAAAAATTTGTCATTGCGAGGGGAAACAAAATGTGGCATTCACACTAGTCTAAACTCTCTTTATGGATAAAGTAATACCCAGTGGGCTCACTTTACAGCAGGCATGCTGCAGTTATTGCAAAGCTTTCTCTTGCTCATATATTTTCATTTTCTGCCTTGAAGTGCTGGAGAATGAGCATGCATGGAATTGGGACCAGAGTAGGCTGAGATCTAGAGCAGTGTGTCTTCATCTCTATTATGAACTGGTCAGGACTGGAGAATCGAATGCTACACTTGGCATCCTTTTCCCACTTCCACAAACTGACACTGGCTCATGAAACCATGGCCTTCTCCAAGGGCTTTTCAATAGGAACCTTATGAGTCATATGGTTAGTCCAGAGTTGGGACATTTATAATCAAATTGAACTTGTTACAGGGAAGTTGAACTTTTCATTGTTTGCTCAGTGGTTTCGATCTGGGGATATGCTCCCTGGAAGTCTCTTCTTCCCAAGCCCCAGAGAGGGCTGCAGAGAGGTTTAAAACCAAAGCTGTGGAGTCTGGCTGACCTGAGTCCAAGTCCTGACTCTTCCACTTATTAGCTGTGTCACTCCAGGCAAGTGTCCTAACCTTTGTAATAAACTAAAGGCCCAGTGCATGAAAATTCATGCGGGGGGGGGGAGGGGCCCTCAGTCCGGCCTGCCCCCTCTCATAGCCTGGGAGCTCTCAAGGGTGGGAGGTGACACCCCCATCACACCTCTGCTGCTGCAAGCCTCGAGCTGTTCTTGGGCATCGGGGGGCTGAGGGAACTGGAGGACTCCAGAGGCAGGTGCATGGAGCAGCCGGACCCGCCTGGGAGTGGGCCTGGCCATGCTGCACGCCTGCTGCCCAGATGGGGTTGAGGAGACTAGGTAATGCCATCTTTGAAGGTGTGGCAGCCCAATTAGCATATTCCTCCTTATTGGCTATGGGTGCCACCATCTTTGTGAGGGTGTGACAGTCAATTAGCATATTCTCTCTATTAGATAGGATAGGACTGATAACACACCTGCTTTTTCTGGGAAGATTAAATGAACAAAACACATCCTCAGTAAATGTTGACTACTGTCATTGTCTCTTCATTATATGTCTCTTCTTTGTAAATATAAAGAAGAGCCCATAGTTATTAACTTGGTTAGTAAGCATTTTTTATATATAGGTATCATGTTAGCTACTTTAGAAGTATTCAGCCCTCACAGTAGTCTTACAATATAAAATTAATATATTTTGTAGATGAGGAAACTGAAAGCTAGATTATATCATTTACCCAAGGAAGGCAGAGCTAGGACTCCATAGCAGGCTCCCTTGTAGAGCTTACTTCACTGCCTCCTGGTAAACCATCTTTCTGAGCATGGCGTAGAGCTAAATGATGACTGAGTTTTGAGACATCTCCACTAAGAAGCTTCTCTGACCCCTTCACCTCTACCCGCTGGGTTCAGTGCCCCTGTGCTTTCGCACTTTTCTTAGCTGGCTTCCATCTTTGTGCTCATCACACACAACTATAATTCTTGGTTTGCTTCTTTTTCTCTCCCACTAGACTGTGCTTGTTGGGTTGGGAATCATATTGTTGATTTCTGAATCCAAAATAGAGTCTTTAATAGATGAGTGACCACAAGTAAATTTCCTAATGCCTCCAGTCTTAGTTTCTATAAAATGAATATAATAATAATGCCTATTTTAGGAGTGTATTAGTTAATGTAGATTTTTAAAGCTTAATACAGCATCTAGCACATGGTAATTCTTCAATAGATAGTAGCTGCTATTATTGTTACAATTATTAAATAATACCTTGCACTTCTCATTGAATAATATCTTGCACGTCTCATTGAATTTCTCTGCAGTACAACCATGATATTTTACTCCCATCATCCCCATCCAAAGCCAGTGAGTTAAGCTGAGGTGGGACACTCCTGCTTCTCGTTTCCTCTCTCAAAAAGGAAAACCTTGACCATGGAGCCTAGCGTGCTCTCCTTTGAGCTTCAGGGGCATTTTGGTGCCTGGGCCAGAGAGAGGCTGCTTGCTGATAGTGCCCCTGCATGTTGCCCCCATGCCCAGCGAATTGCATATTTTAATGGCCACGTGCTGCTAATTAAAAAGCTGTGAGCGTTTTCTTGGCCAACGTGGCTCAGTTGGTGGAACGTCATCCACACACTGAAAGGTCACAGGTTCGATTCCCAGGCGGGGCACTAACCCAGATTGTGGGTTCTATCCCCAGTTGAGGCATGCAGGAAGCAAATGGTCCACTCCCTAAAATCAACTAAAAAGTAAATAGACAAAAAACAACAATAACATACAACTGTGGGGGTTCAGATCCATTCTCCCAAATAAGCAATCTCTACTGAGGGGTTAGGGGATAGGGAACAAGTGGGCCTCTTCTCATCGAGTGGTGACTTGGGACAAGGGGGACGGACATAAGAAAACTAACATTTATAAACTCCTTTTACCGTTTGCCAGCCTTGGTGCCAGGTGCTTGGCATTCATTGGCCGTCTTATCCTCCTGACAGTTCTGCGGGCAGCGCCCTCATTGCATGGCTGCAGCTGAGGTCCCACGTGTGGAGGCAATCCTTGGTTAGCCCGGAACCAGGACGTGAACCAAAGGGATTTAACTCCCAGCCCACGTGTTTCCCCTCTAATATGTTGCCTTCCGACTTGGGTTCCGGCTCCAGCTCTCTCCCTGTGAGTAAGCTTTTCGGAGAAAGACCTGTGCCCGTTTCCCTCTGTGCCCCATCACTTCTGGTTTAGCACTTAGCAGAGAAATGCGCATTGTGTTAGGTTAATGCTGGTATAAACACCGCCTGCTGGTAACTGGCTGTGCACCGGGACAGCGCTGGATTCCTCCAGTGAGAAATCTCTTTTTAAAACGCCTGTACGTTTTTCAGTGGTTACGAGACTTGACAGGACCTGACTTTGAATTGACTGAAGCACTCCTGGCCGCTTAGTCAGCACCCCGAAGCGGCGCTTCAGCCTGCACCCAGCGCAGGCAGCCCAGGGAGCTGCGCTGGGGCTGCTGCTTCTTGGTGGCAGTGCCCTCGGGTGCCCTGCGCTGGCAGAAAACAGGCCGCCGGCCACAAGGGGAGCAGGAGGAGGAGCAGTTTCTGAGTCGAGACTCTGGGTTGACGGCCCACCTGTCTGTCCATTGTCTGCCTGTCCATCTGCGGGCCAGCCTCCGGCATCCCAGGTCACCGCTCCGAGACTGGAATGCAGCGCCCCGAGGAGGGGCGGCAGGACTAGCCCCTGCCCACCTGCCATCTCCCCTGAGATGCTGGGCTTCGCCCTCCCAGCCCAGTGCTCAGCACTGAGTGGAAGCGGCCTTAAAAATGTATTCCAATAGACTTTTTTGAAAGCCCATAAAAAACCCTGGATGTGAAGAAATGAGGCATAAAACTCAATGTTTGGAAGTCGAGCTGAGAACTGGTAGCGAGTCCCCATAGCCATGTATTAAGTGGGAGCGGGACTCCACTGTTGCACCGGGATGGGTCCGGAGACCCATTCTGTGCTCTTGTGTCTCAGAAACACTTTACCCCCGGAAGCGCTGCAGACCCGGGACCAGGCCCAAAGTTGGCGCCCGTCTGAAGGGAGAGGAGGGTGGGGTGCGAGCCTGACCCGGGGAAACTCGAGTCGGGTCCGCTGAGCGTGCAGCGGGGGGTCCCAGCCCCGCTCTCCTTTTCCCGGGCACCTGTTTACCGCCGGGCGCCCCGAGAAGGCCCATTCCCTGCTCTGTTGTTTTCGTTTTCCTCTCGTGAACCCTGCTCCCCTGGCTTCAGCGCGGAGGCTGTAAAGGAAGATGGAGAGCCGAGTTACCTCAGGATGATCAGTATCGTTAACATTCACGGGTGGTTCACTTATCATTCCTGACTGCACAGACATGGCAGCCGCTCGGAAGCGTCCGCAGGTGTAGCATGGTGATACATATTACATTGTGCCACGATGGATTTATGTATTCTGTAACAAAAGAAAAGTGTAATGAAAAAATACAGAAGGTAATCCTTTATTCCTCCACCACACAATTTATCAGTAATGCCCGCGGATGATAAGTGCCAGGGATTTCCTCGGCTTCCTTTAACCTTGTCACCCAGGTACGTTTTGGTAAAATGACAGAAAAATACAGACTAGGGATTTTCCCACCCCCCCTGCTCAAAAAAATCTTTTAAAAGGACACCTTTAATTTATGGAAGTTAGTCCAAACACAAGGCTTCCTTTTGAGCTTTTAGTCTGCCTGTGCTGAGAAAGATAAACATATTGGTTGGAAATAATGCTATCAGCCAGCGGCAGATTAGGAGAGAATGTGAGCCATTTATAAGCAGACAAATCTAAAATAGTTCCGGTGGAACCCAGGCGGGTGGAAGTTCGTTAGACCCAGCCCAGTGCAGTGGGTGAGCCCCGAGAACTTGAGTTCCCTTTTAGGCCCTGTTCATCCATCGCCCAGCATATTGGCACAGATGGAGCGCACCCCGGCTTGGGAGGAGAGAGCAGGGGAGGCATCTGAACTCGGATGATTGGCAGTCGTTCCAAACACACACTGGCCTGGCGCCAGAGCAAATACCCCCAAGTTTATAAATGCACAAGGCACTTTACATTTCAGTACTCTTGCCAAAGTATCACTTACTGCATCGCTCTCCCTAAATATAGTGTATTTTTTTTAAAAGAGCTATTTCTTATTTTGCTTTGATCAGTAAAATAAACTTTTAAAGATTGTTCTGGGATGGGGTCCAGCTTCTGAGGTAAAGAATGGCCCCGGCTCAGGCAGGATTCAGTAACAGAGCGTGCAGTAAAATTGGCCTGACAGTTCTCAGGCCTGCTGTTCGATAGCAAGAACTTGACCAAGTTAAAATGGATGATCGTGCTGGCTAGACCCGCGTCGGCTTTTGCTTTTTAACAAATGGAATGTCAAGGATTAAACAGCGAGCCGTGTGGAGAGGAGGGGAGTGGAGATGTCTTTGTATTAGGGAAGCAAATTGGGTCCTTGGTTTGGAGATCAGCCCCTGGCCCCTATGGCAAGCCAGCCTCCGGGTTGGGTCCAGGCTAGGGTTAGGGCCCTTCCAGCTCACCCTGCCCCCGGGAAGCCGTCCTCTGGCTCGGCTCGGGCTCGGCTTTTGTTTCAGATTCCTTGTCAGTACCAAGTTCTGCCATGTTTTTTGGCCACGTGCCCCTTTGAGATTTTTTGTGGGGAATGGAAATGCAACCAAACGGCTTGTGGCAATTCCCATGTTCCAGAGTTGGAAATTTGGGTCCCATTTGTTACATGAGCTTCTTGGAATTGGCCCGTGTTGTCCCAGTGCCCAAGCATAGTGAGGAGTATTTGTGATGCTTGCTGTTGCAATTACCGTCTTAGCGAAGTTGTGTCTCAACAAAGCTGGGCTTCTGTCTTCAGGACCCTTGTTCCTTACCAGTTTTTTCCCGTCTAGATGTGAACCTCCCCTCCCCCTGCTAAGGTTTGATTGGCTGCAGGCTTACAAGTAGTGATATGTTAGTGTTTTGCCTTGTAATTATTTATGCCTCAGCTAATTTTTTAAAATATATTTTCTATTGATTTTTACAGAGAGGAAGGGAGAGGGATAGAAAGTCAGAAACATCAATGAGAGAGAAACATCGATCAGCCGCCTCCTGCACACCTCCTACTGGGGATGTGCCCGCAACCAAGGTACATGCCCTTGACCGGAATCGAACCTGGGACCTTTCAGTCTGCAGGCCCACGCTCTATCCACTGAGCCAAACCAGTTTCAGCAACTTCAGCTAATATTTTGTTTGACCTTTTAGGACTAGGTAGATGAAAACATTCCTACTGAAGTGTACATGGAGTATATTTATTTAAAATACATAAATAGAGGGTGTTTCTTTTACCGGCTAGTTAAGAAGAGCATTTTCTTATTCTGAATTGCTTTGGGCTGTCAGATGCCCCCGTCCCCATACACACAAACACATACGTGACATTTTTCCTCCAAGGCTCCATGAGCTTTAATATGATGGCAGTGTCTGCCTGTAGTGACATCTACTGACACAGCCAAGTTTATCGTTTGTCAATCCTTGCTGCAGGATTTGGCTTGGGAGCCGATCTGAGTGACCCATGCAGACCGATTAGATTCAATTTGAGATAAATTAGAAAAACCTTCCATAACTCTGCCCTCTCTCCCACTTGGGCCTGTTCATACTAGAATGCTTTTCTGTCTCTGTCTCTGTCTCTCTCTTATTAGAAATAGCTTTTTTCTCGTTTTTAAGTAATTGGCACTTTGATGTACACTTATTAAAACGTTCTTAAACACAGTGAAGACTGCAATACCCTCCCCGTGGCTGAGTGTGGTGATGATTTAATATTTGTCTTTTTCTACAGAAATGCTGCGCATGGATTCTCCCTTATTCAGGTGGACAACACCAAGGTCACCATGAAAGAAATCTTGCTAAAGGCAGTGAAGAGAAGAAAAGGATCTCAGAAAATTTCAGGTAGCATAGCGAAATTACGCCCTGGCGATATAAGCTTAAAACTTTGGTCAAAAGTGCTTGGCGTGTGCATGCGTGTGCTTACACGTGCATATGTGCATGTGTGTGTGTGATGGCCGGCTTCTAGATTTTCCAGATATTGCTGCTAGAAAGTTTCGTTAGCAGGTCTACAGTAAACAAAGTGATTTACTTATTTCTTTCTTTATTTTGCTGAATCCTCACTGAAGGATATTTTTCCATTGTTTTTCTTTAGAGAGAGTGAAAAGTAGGGAGAGAGACAGAGAAACACATCGATTGGTTGCCTCTCACAGGCACCTTGACCAGGGCTGGGGATTGAACCTGCAACCGAGGTACATGCCCTTGACCAGAATAAACCAGGGACACTTCAGTCTGCAGGTCAACGCTCTATCCACTGAGCCAAACGGGCCCAAGCACGTAAAACTCGTATGCTTGGGCTAGGGCAACACAGCAATTTTTAAATTGCCCCCGAGCCTAAAGAAGGTCAGGGGCATACGTGAGAAGAATGTGTTCATATCGGTTATGAAGCCTTGTCATTAATGATCTCTGATAGATGAAGACAAAGCTACTTGAGCTTACTATTAGTTGGTGTAAAACTGTCTTGAAAACCAAATCAATCCTCAATTTGCAGTATTTCTTTTAATTTCATGTCTTCACATAATTTTCAGTGGGGGAAACTTTTAATTTGTAGTGCTTGCAGTATGAAATAAAAGAGAAAAATGCATTTTTACCAAATGAGGACAACTGCGAGAAAAAAAAAATTTTTTTAAAGATAAATCACTTGATTCACAGAAATGTCTGTTACTCTTTAATTTCTCATTTCCCAACTTCATACAGAAATTAAGCTTATTGCATTAGCTATGATATTTAAAGGACATGGGGGAAAAACATTACCAATATAGGAAAAAGAATTATTTTGAAAAATAGCTCAAAGATTTGTCAGACCACAGACATCTTTAACATAAATATGAATAATATGTAGTAGCCTACATATGACATGTCAGGTATCTTAGCTTTGTCAGTAAATGAAACTCCTTAAACACCTTTGGTTTCACCTTTTGAAAAGGAAAAACAGCATTGTTCAGGTTGAAAAAAAACAGTTTTGTTTTCTTTTTAAGGGAGGCATATAATCTGTTCCAGACTTAATTAGCTATCTTTAGATGGAAGCTGAAGTTTTAATAAAAGTTAGAAGAGATAACACAGTGAAGGACACGGATGAGCTGTCTCAAGGCCATATTCCAGGGGAACGATAAGAGCTGTAAAAAATGGCAGAGGAGAGCAATTGAATGGAGCAATGAAAATCTGATTCTCATAAAAGAGAGAGAGAGAGAGATGCTGGTAGGGGCGGTTGTAGATGAGACCTGCTGGCGTCTGCAAGCAGTTTGGATGCTTGCCAGGCGTCATTGTTCACCCTCGGCTGTGGCGGCTCCGTCCAGATGTGCCAACTGCACGTTTCGGCTTTTGCCAGCTGACTGCGCCGTTTGATAACCAGCTCTCTGGATGCCCATCACTGGCCGCAGAGATAGAATTAAATGATGATGATCTTCCCACAAGTTGGGAGAGGAAACAATGCATATAAATCTTGATTTCATCTCAGCATGAGAAGTCTTTATCCATCATCACTCATAATGAACAAGTCGTTAGCTGGGATGAATGGTGTTCTGGTTTTTCCAAACACCTCTTTTGTTCATTTTTTGGGTGACTTTTATCCGTTGCATGGGGGTCAAACCTCTTTGCATTTAGGGATGATTGAAGAGGCATACCCTCCCCTCCCCTGGGGAAAGTAGCTACTTTGGAGTTCTAGGTGCCAATCTAGTAGCATTTAAACAGCTCCAGATATTTAAAGTTATTTATTAAGCACTCATCTTCCTTTAGGGTCCTCATTTTTTCCTCTTTTTATAATTTCTGAACATTTTTTATATAACAGTGTATTTTGTGACAAATCTCTTATAGTCTAAGATAGCATTATTCTGAATTATCCAAGAGGGGGTAGAACTAATTTTTTAAACCTTCTTAATAGAAATTGTGCTGTCACAGATAGTCCGTGAAACCTCTGTGAACTTCCTGAGATACTGCTATCCCTCGGTCCCAGCCATCTCTGTCCAATCGAATACTTATTTTTCCACGTCCATCCCCAGCAGCCACGTTTATCATACACACATTCATTTATGTTCACCTCCATATGCATGTCCCCGATATTTCCATCAGAGGCTTTGCCAGATACTTGGCCAAGAGTTAGGACTCGTTATCCGAAAAACAGTGACCTGCATTATTTATTCCTTTCATACTAGGGAAGTTGATTGAAATTGCTGCATTTACATAAATTACTGTCCATTTTCTTCATCCAAAAAGCGTTTTAAAAATAAGAAGCCATTTCGATTGCTTTATTAAGTCTGGTCTCATGAAATAGAAGGATCTGCAGTTTGGCCAAGAAGTTTATTTAACCTCACTTTGGGAAAGGCAGGGTGCATTTTATATTTTTGAACTTTGCATTGTAGAGTGGGCCTGTTTGGGAGGGTGATTAATGAAAAGACAAAAATCCTCTTGTCAGAGAGGCAAACACAAGTACATTTACTTAAAGAGGAAAAAATGATGTTAAAGTTCACAGTTGGCTGGGAAGTACTTATTACTTACCCATATGACACATGAACTTCGTTATGAACTTGGTGACAGATGTCAGGTTCGCAACACTCCTCGGAACTTCCTAAGCCTCTCGCACAATGACCTTCTCCGTCTTTGTAAGAAAGTGCCTGGCACCCCGCCTTAGAGAGCTCGGCCCTCCCTTCAGACAGCTTTCACCTGTTGGAGTGCAGAAAAGCGCTGGCCTCTTAGCTACCCTTTCCGAGCCTCAGTGAGAGGGGAGACATACCGCTGGAGACCACGCGTGTGCCATGTGGAGCTGCCAGTTCCCACACTATTTGTTCCTTAGGGTTAGTTGCATCACAGCAGATTTCAGAAAGCCTTTAACAGGCTGACAGTGAACTTCTGTTGCTTTCCCACAAACCTTTAACTTTATCTTTTTTCCAGACTGACAACTCTCCTTTTCATAATAATGATAAATTGAAACTATTTCATTATTAAATCAAGATGTAGGCCTCATGGTTCTCCTAATGTTTAAATACTCTATTGCCCTTCCCTCTGGCACTCTCTCCCCAGTTTTCATTTGTAAAAAAGTTCAGGTGATAGATATTTGAACAAAGAATTCTTCTTTGTTCAGGTAAATAGCTTTGTCAATGGAAACCCGTGGGGTTTTAAGATATTTTTGCATTTTGGGGGGAGAATATCATTATAGACACTTGTAGTTGTTCTAAATTTTAAACTTGCATTATTTGTAATTATTTCATCAAGTCACAACTATTTATGAACACTGCGGGGGGTTTTCTATTAATATTAATGTGCTGAACTGTAGTAAGCTTTTCACAGCATGTTCCAGTCAGTTCTCTGCTAAGGCCCATTTTTTAAATGTCTCTTTTAAAGTTTCTCTCCAGCTTTGCATTTTATTACTGACCTACTTGACATTTGGAATCTACCTGTACTGGCAGAAAGTCCCCACAGTTTGAGAAAAAATGTAAATGGAGAATCCAATTTTAGAAGAATTAGCTGAAACCTCTTTGCTAATTTTAACAGTTGGGTGGGTGTGTTTTTGACATAATGAAAAGTAGCCTGTCAAGTCCCCTGCTTTAGCTGGTAAAATATACTGACCTTTTATTTAGTGGGTAAAGGCCTTAGTTCATCAAGTTCTCCCTTTGTCAAGTTCATCCTCACCACCCTTCCCAGCCTGCTGCAGCATGAGGCTGTATATGACAGACACTTGAGAAACTGAAGCTGATCCGATTTCAGTTCCCACATGGATGCAGCAATACTGCATAGGTGTCTCTTGATCTTCAAAAGCGAGAAGGCTTCAAAGTGGGATATTCCGAGCAGAATCGTTTTCTGCCTGCTCTCCTTCAGTATTAGTGATGCAAATTGACCATCACTCCAGCACACAATATGACTGCTCTTATGTGGTCAAAGATGGCTGTCCCATGTGGACACAATAAGGCTACCACATGATGACCAGCAGGGGAAGGCAGTTGTGGGTGATAAGGCCAGCAGGGGAGGGCAGTTGGGAGGGACCAGTCCTTCAAGGGAGGGCTGTTGGGGATGATCAGGCCAGCAGGAGAGGGCAGTTAGGGGCAATTGGGCTAGCAGGGGAGTAGTTAGAAGGTGATTAGGCTGGCAGGCAGGCAAGTGGTTGGGAGCCAGCAGACCTGGATTGTGGGAAGGATGTTCGATCCCTTGAGATCAGAGAGGGTACAGACTAGGCTGAGGGACACGCACCCCCGGTGAATTTCACACACCGGGCCTCTAGTGTTGTTACTAAAACTTATGATGTCAATCCCTACTTCCCCTTACAAAAGTTTCACTTAGACTTTGAAACATAAATGTTACCTTTGTCAAGTGGACTCCCTCTTAACATCTCTGTTTAGAGTCATAGATCCCCTTACTGCTTGCTAATTTACTGTGTGTTCACAAGACGCCTAGGCTATCTCCAAAGACATAGGCTAGCCTAGGACTTCTCCAGCATTCCCTACAGCACGGCTAGGAGCAGAGAGGAGTTGTGAACATCTACCACAAGGGCAGGGTTCGAGTCTGAGGCACAGGCAGCTAGTGATAACATCATTGTGTTCTCAGTTTATCTTCAAAATTGATGTAAAATGTGTGTATTTATCCATAATGTATTTGTAGCTGTGTTGTACATTCACACATTGTGTGCTCCCATGTGCTGGCCTGTGCTGGGTGCAGGGAGAAGGTGGTGAGGCAGGTCCACAAGGCCCTGGCTGAGGAGGACCTTACATTCTAGGAGGAGAATAATTACAAGGGGCTGAGAGAGAATCACAAGGTGCAGGAGCTTGTGGTATAGTATAGGATGCTCAGGGAACTCCTCCCTGAGAACTTGACATTTATACTGTGACCTTCACATTGAAGCCAGGAAGAGTTGGGAAGGGGCAATGACTGTTAAAGCTCACTATATTTTAATATAAAAAGAACATTCCTTTGCAGTCAATTTTCTTAACTCTCTTTCCCCCAACTTAAAAAAATAAGAGATAGTAAAATTGATACTAGAATTCTTCCCTATGCTAAGACCCCATGTTATCCTACCGGTTTTACCTCCTGAGTATATCCTGAATCCATTCAGCCTTTTCCATCTCCATTGGATGAATCCACATCCACAGGACTTCAACTGGACTGCTGAAATCGCACCCAGCTGGTTTTCCTGCCCCTGCTCTTGGCTCCCTCCAGCTCCCGTCTACACAGCAACAGAGAGATTTGTTAAAATATAAATCAGATCATTTCTGCTCCAAGCCCTTCAGTGATTTCCAGTTGCATTTAGAATAAAATCCAAACTGTAACCAGTGAAAGACACTGAGGCCCAAGAAGAGTGTGACAGAGGCGTGCAGTCCAGGTGAGGACCCGGAGCCTGTCCCCATTAGAGCAGGGACCAGGGCTCTAGCTGACGGGCTGGCAGCAACAGGATTGGTCTGGCTCGCTCTCTGCAACCCCTCACACAGAAGGCCTCACTTCAGACCAGAGAGACCTAGAAAGTTGTATAAAATCAACTTGTTATTTATCACAAAGGTTTAAAGGGGATTTGTGTGTCTCCCCCAAGGTCTCTTCCAATGAGGTAAAAGCAGATTATTGAGTGCCTTTGTGCACTTAAAGATATTACCTCATTTAATTTTCACAACACCCCTGGAAAGTAGATTTTATTATGCTTCTTTTACAGATGAGACTTTAGAAATGTTAAAAAGTGGGGAAACAATGTATATCTTAGAATTAAGGAACTGTGATAACTATGTGTGTGATCATATACAGTACGTAGCTCTCTGAGCCGCCCTTTCTGCAGCTCTAAGAGAAATTAAAGTTATCAAATTTCCACAGTAAGTAAATGGCAGATTCTAAATTGGAGCCCAGGCTTTTTTGACCTCAAAGCCCACACTCTTTTTATTGTACCATGTTGCTTATTAGAACCCTAATGGGAGAACAAATTTAAAATTCTGTAAACAGAAATGTTCATTGATTCTAAGATCTAAATGCACCAGGGAAGTGCAGCATTTAAAGGAACCCTGTGGTGAATCTGGATATAAAGCCAGGAATTCTTTTGTAATTGCACAGTTTGTCTGTATTGGTGTCAGTTTTAATGTTGTATGTCTAGCTTTCTTAAAGCAACATACACCTGTCCTGAGCCGCCCTGTGGAAAGAGAAGCCCATATGTTTTAAATGGAGTAGGATTTTTAATACCCTTCTAACCTGAAATGCTCTCCAAAGGCTACAGTAAGGAAAAGAATCTGCCATCTGCAGGGTTGAAAAGAATTCTATTTCATATGTAATTGTAACGACAGAAAATCCAGTAATACTTCTTCCAAGAAAGTAGTTTGTGAACCAGAGACATGTGGTTTTCTTATACTGTAGCAGGTAATCCTTAAAAAAAAAAAAAAGCTGCTGAAGCTGGTTTGGCTCAGTGGATAGAGCATCAGCCTACAGACTCAAGGGTCCCAGGTTCGATTCCGGTCAAGGGCATGTGCCTTGGTTGCTGGCACATCACCAGTGGGGGGTGTGCAGGAGGCAACTGATCGATGTTTCTCTCTCATCGATGTTTTTAAATCTCTATCCCTCTCTCCTCTTCTCTGTGAAAAATCAATAAAGTATATATATTTTTAAAAAGATGAAGGCAAGTACATAGGACTGTTTAAATGTTCTCTGTAAAACAAACAAACAAACAAACAAACAAACAGAAATTTCTGTAGGAAACTGCTCCTCCTCATGAAAGAACAAAAAACCATGCTGATGCCACTCATGCTTGGGGCTGGGTGGGTGATAGATCTGATATTTGGTGTCCGGTGACCCAGTGGGAAAGCGATACTGTAAGTAAGGACTGCTGAGGGGTTTAAATGTATAACTGAGAGCGCCCCAGGCAAGACCCTGCAAGTTAAATAATCCCCCCCCCCCCCCGGTGCATCCCACCTGTGCCTCCCCTGTCTGCAGAGCTCTAAGGCCCTTGATGGATCTTCCCGAGTATAGAGTAGACACGTTCAAGACGACATCGCAGCCAGCTGTTTTACCCAGAAAGCCTGGACATTTAGAGAATTTATGTCAAGCAAAAATCTTTGGAACCACTTTAGAGACCCAATTATTTTAAAGGGGTGTTATGAGCTCTCGAAAGCGCCACATCAGAAAAACTTGAAATACATCATTCACCAAAACTACATTTGACCAGCATTTACTCTTCCTGCTAGTCACTAATCCTCCAGAAGTTCCTTTTTCATCACAAAAGCTATGCATTCACTCCATCAGAGGCAGTCACCAGAATGGATTAGGTTAAGAAAAGACCGAATGAAAGGAAGAGAAAAGACATACAGTATTTTCCAGCGTATAAGATGACTGGGCGTATAAGACTACCCCCAACTTTTCCAGTTAAAATACAGAGTTTGGGATATACTCGCCATATAAGACTGCCCCTCTTCCAGTGCACACCAAATAAAAATTTAAAAAACATCAGATTTGATTTTGACCCCAGACTTTTGAGAAGATTTTCCTGGGTTTAAAAGTCGTCTTATACGCCGGAAAATACGGTATTCCCGTGAGAGGCTATGTTTTCTAGGAGGTGCGCACCTTTTGGAGTCAGAGTACTTTTCCCTGGGTCCAGTGGAAGACAGTTCCTGAGCACCACTAATTTAATAACAACTTTTCTGGATGAGAAAAGAAAGAATTTTACCACTGCATTATATGTACATATTGATTATAAATGTATCCTGATTTTAGAAATGTTAGAAAATGGGGGGAAAGTGCCCTAGAATAAGAAACCATCTGAGCCTTCCTTCTCTCGGCTGCAACAAGGGAGAGGTTGAGGTAGGAAAGAGCCACGCGTGCGGCTCTGAGGTCCGCAGTCACCATCCAGTGCTGCTGCTCGGTGCCAGCCACTGTTCTAGAAAACAGGTTCAGAGGAGGAGGCAGGAGGTCTGCTAATATACAGGCTACTAAAGCAGCACAGATAAGGAATGCTTAAAACCGGAGTGACGCGGGAACTGAGGAAAGATGCTCTGGGGGAAGTGATTTCTGTGGCAGGTTTTTGAAGATTAATTAGAACTTTGGCAGATGGTGAGTGAGAAGAACAACTTCCAGACAGGGATGTTTTGAGATGTAGTTACAGAACATAGACATTTCACATCCCTAGAGCAGGACGCGGGAAGGATCAGCTGCAGAAGCTAAGCAGGGCCCAGGTTTCTCTCTCTCTCTCTCTCTCTCTCTCTCTCTCTCTCTCTCTCTCTCTCTCTCTCCCTCCCCCCCCCCTCAACCCTCCTCTCTCTCTCTCTCTCTCTCTCTCTCTCTCTCTCTCCCTCCCCCCCCCTCAACCCTCCTCTCTCTCTCTCTCTCTCTCTCTCTCTCTCTCTCTCTCTCTCTCTCTCCCTCTCTCCCTCTCTCCCTCTCTCCCTCTCTCCCTCTCTCCCTCTCTCTCTCTCGTCAATTAAAAAACAACAACAAAAACCAGAAGAGGTGCATCCATTTGCTGGGGCTCATCATGCAGGAAGCTCTGTGTCGGCACTAGAGGTTTTGTAGAGGCCAAGAAATGGTCCCTACCCTCAGGACACTTACTAGTACTGTCTTGCTGGGAAGAGCCGATAGGCAGTTACAAAACCATGCACATGGTGAGTGGAAGTAAGTATAGGGATCTGGGGCACATTTGGGAGGGGAGCCCTAGTCTGTCCTTAGGGAGTCAGGGAGGACTCTCCCGAGTAAATTACCTGGCTGACACCCGAAGAGAAGTAGAAACTGTCCAGATGCCAAGGGATGGGAAAGAGCCCTCAGGCGGAAGGAGCGCAGTGGGAGAGCTTGGTGCCTCTGGAAGCTGCGCGTAGCTCAGTATAGTAACGCAGCGGAGTAGGAGTTGGGAGGGCGGAGAGTGATGAGGCTGAAGTGGTGAACTGGGACCAGATTGTGTTTGTAAACTGTGTTGAATCTGAACTTTATTCTGATGGCAGAGGGGAACCATTGAAAGGAGAGCAACATAGTCATGATTTATAAGAAAACATCATCAGTGTTAAATGGATGAGAGGGCATAAAACCCGAGGCAGAGACACGGTGAGGAGCTCCTGAGGACTCTGTCCAGCATACTGCACCCTGGACTGAGGTGTGGAGAGTGGGTGGTGCTCGGCTCAGGAAGCAGAGAGATGGACCATGGGAAGCGGCTTCTTTTATTAGAGCTACAGCACAGTTCAGGGCAATCAAAGCAGCTTGGAGCTGCCGCCAGTTCTTCTGGTGTTAATATTAAAACAAGATAGAGGTAAAAGGTTCTTAAAGATTTTTATTTTTATTTATTTATTTTTAAAATATATTTTATTGATTTTTCACAGAGAGGAAGGGAGAGGGACAGAAAGTCAGGAACATTGATGAGAGAGAAACACCAATCAGCTGCCTCCTGCACACACCCCACTGGGGATGTGCCCGCAACCAAGGTACATGCCCTTGACCGGGATCGAACCCAGGACCCTTCAGTCCACAGGCTGACGCTCTATCCACTGAGCCAAACCGGTTTTGGCCTTAAAGATTTTTAAAGTAAAATTAAATGCTTGTTTGGGAAAAATAAAACATTTTGGAGGTATGGGAAGTAAAATGTGAAGCGGCTTCCTCTTGTAAATCCTTTGGGTTTTGGTATTCCCTTGCAGATATACATATAAACAAGTAGGTTTTGTGGGGGCAGGATCCTGTTTTCTTTTCTAAAAATCATTCTGTACTCAGCATCTAGCAGAGTGCCTGTCAAATAGAGGACAGTAAATAAATAGTAAATGAACTCATGAAAAATGTATCTGCATAAATGTTTTTATTAATGATTCCATGCAAGATAAGTGTGATTTTGCATTCTTTTACTCAATATGTCATAAGCATTCTCTACTAGAGTGACCACTGCATTTTTATCATTCTAGTTAAATTTATTTTACTATGAGATTGCTTATCAGAGGTTTGCTTATTTAAAATGTTGAGGAAAATAAATTGCCCTTCAAAAAGTTTATGCCCATTCTTTGACACTCAGAGATTATATGAGAGCGCCTCTTTCCCATCCCCTTCCTAACCCTGGAAGTTATCTATCTTTAATTTTTACCAAGTTGATGGTTAGTACCTAGTTTTAATTTGCATTTGTGAGTTTTGTTTTGTTTTAATAAATCTTTATTGTTCAGATTATTACAGTTGTTCCTCTTCCTCCCCCCCACAGCTCCCCTCCACCTGGTTCCCACCCAACCCTGTGCCCTTACCCTCCCCCCACCCCAGTGTCCTCATCCATAGGTGTACGATTTTTGTCCAATCTCTTCCCCCCCGAGAATTGTCAGTCAACTCCTTTCTATGCCCCTGATTCTCTTATATTCACCAGCTTATTCTGTTCAGATTTTTTATTCACTTGATTTTTAGATTCACTTGTTTATAGATATGTATTTGTTCATAATTTTTATCTTTACCTTTTTCTCCTTCTTCCTCTTCTTAAAGAATACCTTTCAGCATTTCATATAATACTGGTTTGGTGGGGATGAACTCCTTTAGCTTTTTCTTGTCTGTGAAGCTCTTTATCTGACCTTCAATTCTGAATGATAGCTTTGCTGGGTAGAGTAATCTTGGTTGTAGGTTCTTGCTATTCATCACTTTGAATATTTCTTGCCACTCCTGTCTGGCCTGCATAGTTTCTGTTGAGAAATCAGCTGACAATCATATGGGTGCTCCCTTGTAGGTAACTAACTGTTTTTCTCTTGCTGCTTTTAATATTCTCTTTATCTTTTGCTCTTGGCATTTTAATTTTGATGTGTCTTGGTGTGGTCCTCTTTGGATTCCTTTTGTTTGGGGTTCTCTACACTTCCTGGACTTATAAACCTATTTATTTCACCAGGTGGAGGAAGTTTTCAGTCATTATTTCTTTTTTTTCCTTTTTCTTTTCCCCCCCATCATCATCCCCCCAGCCTCCCCTACCCCCCAGCACATGTCCCCCCTGCCCCCCCACCCCAGTGTCTTTCATTCATTGATTATGCTTATATGCATGCATACAATTCCTTCGGTTGATCTCCCCCAGAACCCGCCCCCCACCCTCCCCAGACTTCCCCCTGTAACTTGACAGCCTGTTCAATGCCTCCCTGCCTCTATATCAATCACTCTCCCCTGTTTCTTTTCTTCAAAAATATCTTGCATCTGCATACTAGATGTTTGAGTCTTAGTTTCAATGTCCAACTGTTCTGAGTCCCAGTTTCAATGTCAAATAGTTCTTTATGTGTACATGTCAGCAATGGTATCCAGCTGGTGGACACATCGTGGCAATGCAAGTTCCATCCTCTCTGGTTTAGTCCTGGGCCGCCTGTGGCCATGCACAGCTGCTAACTGCTAGCATGGCAAGATGTCGTCAGTGTCCCCTATCTCTGGACCATCCTCGTGGCTGGAACAGACCCGTCAGTTCCTCACTGTCGCAGGAACCCACATGGGCTTGGAGTTGTTCTCTGAAAACACACAAACACATTCTCGACCAAAAGTTAACAAAGGGATCCTCTCTGCAGTCATTATTTCTTTAAATAGGTTTTCAATATCTTGCTCTCTCTCTTCTTCTGGCACCACAATAATTCTGATGTTGGTACACTTGAAGTTATCCCAGAGGTTCCTTACACTATCTTCAATTTTTTGGATTCTTTTTTCTTTTCCAGTTGGGTGTTTTTTGCTTCTTTGTATTTCAAATCTTTGACTTGATTCTTGCGATCCTAGTTTGCTGTTGGATTTCTGTATATTATTTTTTCAGTCAATGTATGCTTAATTTCTAGTTGGTCCTTTTTCGTAGCCTCGAGAGTCTCGCTAAATTTATTGACCTTTTCTAGAAAATTCTTGAAAAACATTGTAACTGTGGTTTTGAACTCTATAGCAGTCGTTTACTTTCCTCCATTTCTTTCATTTGTGATGTTTCTTTGTCTCCGCATTTTGGCTGCTTCCTTGAGTTGATAGAGTGACTTTGTGTGCTAGGTGTCCTATAGGGCCCAGTGGCTCAGCCTCCCCAATTACCTGAGGTGGACACTCTTGGTGCACCCCTTTGTGGGCTGTGTGCACAGTCTTGTGGTAATTAAGCCTTGATTGTTGTTGGTATCACTGGGAGGAATTGACCTCCAGGCCAAATGTCTGTGAGGATCAGCTGTGTCTATGGTGGGAGAAATTCTGTGCTGGAGACACCCTTATGAGACAAGGCTTGCAAAAAGCCTCTGTGCTCAGCTTGTATGGGGTGGAGTCTCAGGGCTGAGCAGACAGCAGTGGCTTTCCATCAGACCTGCCCTAAGAGGCCCCTGGGTCTCAGTGTCCCTCGGTAATCACTGCAAGCACCTCTGAGAGAAAGCTGCCCTCGAGTTTTGCCCACTGCCAGATAGTCCAGTTTCTCCACAAATGAGTCTGGGTCCCCAGAGTCTCGCCCAGAACTAGAGTTCAGAGCCATTGGGAGCTGTTGCCTCCCTCCCAGTTGAGGAAGCCAGCCATGTACTCAGTTGCCAGCCCTCTTCGCGCGTGTGCCTCAGTACCTCTGCCTTCAGTGTGCTTTTCTCTTTCCTTCTAGTTGTAGAATTTCCACTCAGCCAGCCTTCCTGTGGTTCTAGATGATGTCCGTTTTGTCTTCTAGTTGAGTTTTGAAATTGTTGTGTGAGGCAGCAGTTTAGGTGTTTACCTATGCCGCCATCTTGATTTCTCCTGCATTTCTTTGTTTTTCGTGTAGTTAAGCATTGTTAAATGTTTTCATTAGACATTTATCTTTCTAAAAGGTACTTCTTCAGTCAATCAGTTGTTTTAGTGGAAAGAGGGATTGAGAGAAGTCTCATTTCAGAAAGCGATTTTTAACAAGTACCATGCAGTTTAGAATACAGTTCTCCGCAGCTCACCTCCCCCTTTCCTACTTAAGCAGGTGTGTATACACACTAACACACACACATGCATGCACACACGCTTCAGTATGTACAGAAGGGCCAGCATTTCACTTGTTTGCCTGCTGCCCTTGGTTCACCAGCAAAGCTTTCTGTTTAAAGAGGGCCAGCTGGTAATCCACTAGACTCCAGTTCAGCTCATTTGAGACCTTATGTTTTTACCCGCTTGCTTTGTCATCAAAACTAGTTTAAAAACTAGATTTCCTGTTAATTCGTTTATTTAATCTGGTACACTTTGGAAATGCACCACAGTCCGGAAATCAGAAGTGTAGAGAAAGTTATTACCTCTTACCAGGTTTATTTGGGGAGGCGCATCTCAGGACACGCTGGCAGCATTATGAACAGCCCTGGCACCAAGGGCAGCTGTAGGGGGTTAATGGGAACCCTGCATCATTCCTTGCCATGTGCCTGGTGAGTAAACTCCTAGAAGTTTCTGGGAATCGGAGCAAGTGGGGAAAAGGCTGCAACCAATAATCAGTGTCACAAAGTGGGGATGACTAATTTGCTGAGGAGACCGTTGAGACAGATGTTTAATTAGCTGAAGTCAGAGTGGATAAATTGGGAGAGGACTGCCTATGCAGAAAGATGCCTTTCCCCCTCACCTCTCATTTAGCTTGTTGTTGTTCTTTCCATCTTTCTGAAGGCAGCATCCTAAGTTTGGGGGAAGCTGGGGAGGGCGTAGAGAAAAAGTCCCCTTTGGTTACATCTATTGAACATGTACTGTATTCCAGATATTTTTGTAGTTAACCTTTGCAAAGGCCGTGTAAGATGGGCAACATCTCTCTCTTTATGGATGAGAAAATTGAGCTTGCCTGCATGTTGGTGTGTATTGTGTACGGGTATGTTTTACTAATGAGTCATGTAGATGAGAATTGAACCAACACCTCTTGATACGTGAGCCCAGTGTTCTGTTCCTTGTACTTAAAATGTACTGCACATGAGGGAATTTTCTGTAGTAAAAGTAGTAGTTTTAATATTGACAGGAGAGCCTAGTGCACACTGGTGAGGCATTTATCAGAACTATCACATGGCACTTGTAAGATGTGTGCATATCACTGTGTGTAAATTTTACCAAAAAATGAAAGGAGAGTCTTAAACAAATATTGAACACCAGTTAATAATATGCACACCGAAGGGTTTAGGAGTGAATGTACTGCCATCTGCTCCTTACTTTGAAATGCATTTTTTTAAAAGATGGACTAATGGATATGTGTAAAGCAAATATAATAAAATGTTAATTATAGGATGCAGGTGGTGAGTACATGGGTTTTCAGTTTACTGTTCTTTCAACTTTTCTGTAATTTAAAAATGTTCATAGTAAATCTAATCAACAAAATAAACTGATGAACGGGATGAATCCAGACACATGGACGCATGGAGCAGAGTGCAGAATCTCGGAGGGAAGGGTGGGCGGGTGGGAGGTGAGCAACCAAAGACCTTGTATGCATATGTGCCTAACCCATGGACACAGACAATAGGGCAGTGAAGGCCTGGGGTAGAGGCGAGTTGGAGGGGGTTGATTGGAGGCGGGGGGGGGGGGACATATGTAATACTTTCAACAATAAAGATTTTAAAAATAAATAAAAATGTTCAAAGTAAAATAGGAAAAAAATTATGAAATAAAAAATACATAATTTAGATTCCACATATATAAATTTCTGAATTGACAAATATATGTTCTGATGGCATAGAAAACACTAATTTTTACTTCTTTTAGTAGGATATTTTATTTTCCATTACTTCATATGTTAAATGACATCTTGAGGTCACAGATTTTTTCCATTGACCTGTGGTTTTATTTTTTTAAACCTTTATTGTTGAAAGTATTACATAGGTCCTCTCTTTTTCCCCATTAACCTCTTCTAGCCAGCTCCTCTCCTTCCTACCCCACCCCCGCCCCCCAGCCCCTCACCATCCCATTGTCGGTGTCCACGGGTCATACATACATGCACACAAGTCCATTGGGAGATCTCTTCCCACCCCCTCCCCTGCCTTCCCTCTGAGGTTCAGCAGTCTGTTCATGCTTCTATGACTCTGGGTCTATTTTTTTAAATAAATCTTTATTGTTGAAAATATTACATATGTCCCTTCTTGCCCCCCTATTGCCCTCTCCCACCCCCCTCCCCACCAAGCCTTCACCATCCTGTTGTCTGTGTCTGTGGGTTACACATATATGCATATGAATCCATTGGTTGATCTCTTTCCCACTTTCACCCTCCTCTGCCTTCTCCCTGAGGTTTTACAGTCTGTTTGATGTTTTTATGTTTCTAGGTCTATTTTTGTTCATCAGTTTATTTGGTTCATTTGATTCCTCATATGAGTGAGATCATGTGATACTTGTCTTAGGGTTAGGGTTAGGGGTTAGGGGTTAGGGTTAGGGTTAGGGTTATTTGACTGGCTTATTTCATTCAGCATAATATTCTCCAGGTCCATCCATGCTGTTGCAAATGGTAAGAGTTCTTTCTTTTTTATTGCTGTGTAGTATTCCATTGTGTAGATGTACCATAGTTTGTGCGTGTGTGTGTGTGTGTGTGTGTGTGTGTGTGTGTGTGTTTTATCCACTCATCTGCTGATGGTGCTTAAGCTGTTTCCAAGTCTTAACTATTGGAAATTGCACTGCCATGAACATAGGGGTGCATATATTCTTTCTGGTGTGTGTTTCCAGTTTCTTAGGGTATATTTCTAGAAGTGGGATGACTGGGTCAAGTGGGAATTTCATTTTAATTTCATGAGGAAACTCCATACTGCTTTCCATAGTGGCTGCACTGGTCTGTAATCTGATAGCCATTATGACAGGTGTATGGTGATATCTCATTGTCGTTTTGATTTGCATCTCTCAGATAATTAGTGACTTTGAGCATTTTTTCTTATGTCTCTTGGCTTTCTGGATGTCCACTTTGGAGAGTGTCTATTTAGGTCCTTTGCCCATTTTTTCAACTGGATTGTTTGTCTTTCTTTTGTTAAGTTGTATGAGCTCCCTATATATTTTGGAGGTTACCCTCTTCTCAGATGTATCGTTGGCAAATGTGTTTTTCCATGTAGTGGGCTCTCTTGTTATTTTGGTGATGGTTCTGATCTGTGATTTTAAGTAGCATATACAGTTAAGAATATAATAATAATTATTACAATTTACTGAATATTCAGACTCATGATTCTTAAAACATTTAACCCTTGAAACGGCTTTTTGAATTGGTTGTTATTTTTGTTTTATAAATGAGAAAATGAAAGCTCAGAGAGGATATAGGACTTGTCCAAGGTCATATAGCTAGTAAGCTGGGGACCTGGCATTCACACTCCAGATGTATGACTGTAAAGCTTACACTCTTAACCGCTGTGCTGTACTTCCCACCACTGGCTAAGGTTATAGGGTCCACACTTCAATGGAGGCCGGTAGCTTTTTCTCCCCAGAAACACCAAGTGCAGTTGGACACGGCAATATGATTCACTGGAAAGGGACACAGGCTCTGGAACCAAATCAGCCTGGGTCCCCACCCCAGCTGCACCTTTCACACAAGCTGTGCAGTCAGGCAAGTCATCAAGCCTTTCTAACCTGAGTTATCCTGTCTTTCAGTCGGGGGAATAATACCTACCTTATAGGGTTGTTGTTTTGACTGACTGCATGTAAAACACTTAATCCATAGTAAGTGCTCAGCGGATGTCAGCTCCTGTACCCCTATTGCCACTACCACGTCAGGCACACCATGAAACCTGGCTTTTTAGGATTTTATTTACTTCCTTTTCTACCCATACAACTTGACCTTTGCCCGCACCTTTTGTTTTCCACTGAGTTAAGTCTATAGAAAGCTGATGCCTGTGATAGAACCAGCCTTTGAATTGTGCTGGATTCGGACCCGTGGGAAGCACCTTTACTCTGCACAAGGAGAAAACTGGATCCGGAGAGGCAACTCCAGTGACCTGTGACTTAACCAGAAAACCCATTCTGTCTGTATACGCGGGTGTGGGTTAATGACCACAGGCTCATTCATCACATAACTTATTTCAGCGAGTTTAATTTACCGTGCCAAAGGTTCTAGACTAGAGGTAAAGTATACAAGCCACAATTGCCTGAAACACACATGCTTACAAATGAGTTTTAAGAGCCTTAGAATTAACAGTTGAGTAGCTCACAGCGTCTATTGCTTCTTCTCAGAAAACATTTTAAAGAGGGACTGGAATCAGACACCGGTGTGGTTTTTGGGGGGCTGGTTACGGAAGTTACAGAAAGGCTGGGAGTGCCGCGCCGGCCCTCACATCCGTGAGGAGTCTCGGGCGACCCCAGCGGAAGCAGCAGCCCCCCTTCTTCCCCAGGCCATGCGTGTGGCCGTCCTGCTAGGAGCCTCTTCCAAGACTGAGTGTAGCCCTTTCGATGAAAACCGTCCCTTTAGAGAGCAGGGAGAGCCAGCCTCCCGCAGGAGCCTTCCCGCCCCGGCCAGGACCAGGACACCTGACCGGCTCCCTGCCTTCAGAGGCCGCCCGGCTGGCCCTCCTCCCGTGGACATTTAAAGGACAGCTCTACCGACTGCAGTTCTAACTTTCCACAAGTTTTTCCTTTTTGAGTAAGTTGCAGATACTGGTACTTTTTACCACGGCTCCAAATGCATGAAGGAAACAAAAAAGAAAAATGCTGCAGCAGTGAGGGTGTTTTTTCCTGCCTTACACAGACAGAAATGCCCAGAGACAACGGTGACCTAAAATCAGGAAGAGGCGCTGGAGTGGCACGTGAGGCGGGTCTGGGAAAGGGCCTGCCAGCACCCACTCTCGTCGCCTTGCTGCTGATCGCGGGAGGCAGTCAGCAAGGCGCATGGAGAGCATGTGCAGAGAACCAGCGTTTCAAACAGAAAGTCGGGGAGATGTGATTAAAGCCAAATGCTGCAAAGGTGCAAGGAGGTCTGTTGGAACTCCTCCATCTTCCCCCCAAACTGTCACCACATAATCATAGAAATAGCAAATCATAACAAAACCCCAGCTTTCCTTTGTTGTTGTTAATCTTCACTCGAGGATATTTATTCCATTGATTTTTTTTTTTTTAGAGAGAGTAGAGGGAGGGGGAGAGACAGAGAGAAACATCGATGTGAGATTGACACATCGATTGGTTGCCTACTGTACGCACCCTGACTAGGGCTGGGGATTGAGCCTCAACAGAGGTAAGTGCCCTTGACCAGAATCGAACCCGAGAGCTTTCAGTCTGCAGGCTGATGCTCTAACCACTAGACAAAACTGGCTAGGGTGCCAGCTCTCCTTTATTTATTTTTTTGCACACTACATTTAATTTTAATGGAGCAATATGAATTAAGATAAAGTTAAAACAAAGTATGATTTAAGTGTGAAAATCTTTAGGGTCATGCAGCTCTCTCAAGCAGTGTCCAAAACCAAATTCATCACTCAATGAATATTTATGAAGTCCGCTACACTCCAGGCAGTGAATAAGGCTGACAGGACCTCTTCGCGGAGAGCTTTAATTCCAGTAGGGGAGATGGCCAGTGCAAAGTACGCAGACCAACAAGATACATTCGAGAGGTAGTCTCACCTCCAGCTTTTAGGATTCGGTGAGCCCCCTTTTTTGTTGTTGTTTATTTGTTTCCCCCCTGAAGGGACTCCCTCTTGCCCAGGATCGGCATTTCCTCAGTCTTTCCACGGGAGCATCTCCTGATTGACTCCCACCACCACTCCCTGCAGCAGGGACAAGCGGCCAGGGCAGCGGGGGCTGGCGAATTCCTGAGCGGCCAGTGACTCCATCGGGATCGAGAGTGGAAACTAAGGGGGACGGGCCGTATCCCAGCCTTGGAAGCTGCCAGAGAGAACAGTGCATCTGCGTCAGTGGCCCACCTAGTTCCTGTACATTGATCTTGCTAGATGTTGCCGGAGCCTCTCCCAAGACCAGCCAAGGAGAAGGATGAGAACTCGCCATCTCTTTGGAAGAGGGTTTCGCCTAGGACAGGGGTGAGCTTTCATTTGGGGACAGTGAAAGCCTCCGTGGAGAACAGGTTTCTTTCTGTTCGCCAGCGCCAGAGCCGGCCTAGAGTTCGTGGCCAACACCTTTGGTGCAGGAACTGAGGAGAGGCGGTGAAAGGGGGTCTGTGGCCCACCGCTGCCCCGCCCCTGCCCGCCCAGGCCCAGGGCCGGCCGCTCGGTGGGGAAGAGACCCACTGTGCTCTGACTATTGGAGACCAGACTTCCTCTGAGAATGAAATCATCGAATGAAAACGTAAACGTCTTAAAAGTGAAACGCAGTGCACATCAGTTGAAATTAGTTGCCTCCTAGGTTTCCTTAATGGCATGAATCTCTAATGAGTCCTTGGGGAGTCAGAAGAGGATACTAAAAACAGGCATTTTAAGCATTGCTAATCAAGTATGGGTACCCAGCAGGAGGGAACTGCTGCACACACTGTCACAGAAACAGAAAATTAAAGCAAAGTCACTTCTGAAAGAGCAGCGCACACGCTACGAGTAAATCCTCATCTTCCGAGGTAGAAGTAAATAGTGCTGCCTGATATTTTCAGTGAAGTTTAAAACAGCTGAATAGGAACGCTGATGAGATAGGAAGGTGAGCCCTAGATGGTCTGGCTCAGTGGCTAGAGAGTCGGCCTGCGGGCCAAAGGGTCCCAGGTTCGGTTCCGGTCCAGGGCACGGACCTGAGTTGCAGGCTCCCTCCTGGCCGGGCCTGGTCAGGCACATGCAGGAGGCGGCCAGAGATGTGGTTTTCTCACGTCGATATTTCTCTGTCTTCCCCTCTCCTCCACCTCTAAAAATCAACAGAAAAATATTCTTGAGTGAGGATTTAAAAAAAAAAATAGGAAGGTGAGTACCAGAAGAAATAGCCAAAAAGTTTCAACTGATTGCCTCTCAGAAGGGATTCAGGGATGCATCAGAAATTAACTGGTTTTCATTATAGGACTTACAGCATTATTTATTTTGAAAAGTAAAAGTAGTTCTTAAAATTTGTGAAAAGAAGACAGCTTACAAATTCTAGAGCTAGAAAATATTTCTCTTTCTCTTACATGGACTTTCTGTATTTGGAAACTTCCTTTCTCCTAGAGCCACAATCTAGTTCATTGTGTTGGATGTCAGTTTTCTGGGAGAACATTGTTATGAAATAGTTGCTTTCCATTATAAACATTTCAAACCTTTTAAGGCCAAAGTGTTACGTGAGTATAACCTTTATATTGTGATTATTGTCAACATCTTTCTCTGTGACCTGCATTTTCCATAGGTTAAAGCACAAGCTGTTAGCTGAGTACTCCATCCTAGTCTAAGGATGACTAATATCTCAAATATAAACGGAAACAGCTACTTTTCCTTAACATTGGAATCCTAAACAGCTGACACATGTGCATTTTGACAATTTTATTTTAATTGGGACAAAAATTGGTTTGCTGAGTCTACTAATCCAGTTCAGTGTATCATCCAGCTTCTGTGGAGAGGTAGAGCAGAGGTCAGGGAAAAGCCCGCTGCGCTGGAATGGCGCTGTCCCAGAAGACGGGAACGTCTTTAGGTGAAGTGCGGGGATGAGCCCCTTCTGTGACCGAGCACAGGGTCCTAAGGGCCTGGCGTGGCGGCCGCGCCACCGCCCCGCTGCCAGGGCGCCTGGGCCTCCTGACAGCCGTTGTGCCTGTCCAGCCGCAGAGACTGGGAGCGCGGCCCATTGTCTCCCGAAAGCCTGCCTCACTGCTCCCCCCGCCCCCCACAGCCCTGGGAGGATTTATTTCAGGCATGACTGTTTCAGAGGGCTCCAAGCTCGTGCTACCCCTCCTGTCTGGTGACCTTGATCAGGTCATTCTAAAACAAGGTCACAACTCGATTACAGGCTGCTGGTTGGTATGGAGCTGAGCACCTGGTTCTGGAAGCATCTCCCGGGTCCACTCTTGCTCCTGTTAGCCTGTTTGAACTCCATTTCCTCATCTGTAAATGAGGATAATAATATCGTTCTTACAGCATTATCGTAAGAACTAAATAGAAATCTATTTCAAACATCAAGCACTTAGTTGTTGTTATTTTATTACTCAATACATGTTAGTTCTGTTCCCTCACTTCAATGTCACTGTTATGAGACCTAGCCATACGCAGTTTTGTGATATAAAGCTTTTTAAAAATATATATTGTATTGATTTTTCACAGAGAGGAAGGGAGAGGGATAGAAAGTCAGAAACATCGATGAGAGAGAAACATCCATCAGCTGCCTCTTTCACACCCCCCCCCCCCCCCCCCGGGGATGTGCCCACAGCCACAGTACATGTCCTTGACCAGAATCGAACCTGGGACCCTTAAGTCCGCAGGCCAACGCTCTATCCACTGAGCCAAACCGGTTTTGGCAGATATAAAACTTTTTTATGAATATGACTGCTTTGAGTCATGGTTCAACGGAGACACTAGCTGCTAAGGAACCCAGCTCAAACGTAGCCCCATTAGGTGCGGCCCAGAACGTGTGCATCTGTCTGCCCAGCTGCTCAGCTGAGCTTTTCCAGAGGTCTGAGGCCCCTTGTCGGAGCAGCAGAGCATCCGCGCGAACAGAGGTGTGCGCATGTAGACGTGACCCCGCGTCCCCCCGGAGCACTCTGCATCTGGGGCTGGATGTGCACAAGGGTTAAAAGCCAGAGAAACTTTCGTCATAAATTTTCTCTGCAGCAGGACTTCCTGTGAACATCTGACATTAGCAGAGAGGAAGTGCTGATGGGCCTCAGAGTCAGCTGAAGGAGACAGGAGCCGCGGTGGAAGCTGCTGGATTTACTGTTATTAGCAAGGCAAATGGAAAGCCAGCAGGGCAGCCCAGCTCCCAGATAATAGATCTCGCAAGAAGGCAAACTCCCAGAAAGGAAAATGGCTGGCAGCCTTGACTCTTCTTTTTCCATTTTTCCGTTGCTTTTACTGTTTGTCTTGTGCGTGTAGCACAAGGAGAAGCATGTTTTAGCATCTAGGTTATAAGCCACAATTGGCTTAACGTAAAACTATATATATATATATATTTCTCAAACAAAATATATATTCATTTCCATATATGTGTGTATATATATGTATATATATACTTCTTATCTGAGTTGAACATGGTGAAATGTGCAAAATTATATTAATATAGTAATAAGTAATTGCCGTGTATTGAGTACAATGTAGTAGACCAGTGGTCGGCAAACTCATTAGTCAACAGAGCCAAATATCAACAGTACAACGATTGAAATTTCTTTTGAGAGCCAAATTTTTTAAGCTTAAACTTCTTCTAATGCCACTTTTTCAAAATAGACTCGCCCAGGCCGTGGTATTTTGTGGAAGAGCCACACTCAAGGGGCCAAAGAGCAGCATGTGGCTCTCCAGCCGCAGTTTGCCGATCACAGTACTAGATAAACTAAGTGCTTTACATATGTAATTATCTCATTGAATCTATAAACAACCTCATGGGTTAAAAATTATCATCCCCAATTTGGAGGTAAGAAAACAAGGCTTCAAGTTAGCTGAAGCTGGGATTTGAACCCTGCCGTTAGGTTTACCAGTCTGGTGGAATGTAGTGAGGCAAGAGGCCAACTGTCTATGATGAGCCACGCCAGGTGCTGGCAATAAGAAAAGCATTTCCTGAGGCTTGTGTCCTGACTTGAAAGCACAGCCCATGGTTGTTGGAAGGAAGACGGACAGGCAGAGGGGAGCAGAGTGGCAGGTGGAGCTGGTCTCTGAAGGGTCCCTGCACCCAAAACGGAGCAGAGCAGATGGACCACAAGGACAGAGGAGGAACTGCAGTTCTTGGCAGCAAGGACCAAGGAAGCACATGAAGGGACGGCAGTACAGAGAGCTGAGTCCTGATTGGGTCAAGTAAACACACAAGTGAGCAAAAACTCTATTGTCAAATTACCTCTAGAAAAAACCCCTTACAGGTGCCCATCAGACTGGTTTTTCTCATTAAATCCAACATGACTAGTTGTTTTTCTCTCTAGCATTAGAAGAGATTAAAACCAAAAATGTATACCTTTAAATGCTGAGATCAAATTTGGTACAGAAAGGCACACTATGAGAGAAGCCAGAAAGCTGAGGCATCTCCACCCACCCAGCTGATTCAGTTGGCGCTCATCAGACGTTTAGCGTTGCGTTGACGCACTGAGAATCGTGGCAGGTGGAATTCTCCAGACTATTTCAGGTGTTCTCTGGTCATGTCTCCCGCTTCCACCCTCCTCTCCCTCATTTTTATCAAGCAAGTGTAGGTGGGTTCAGATAAATGTATAATTTATGCACAAGGAAATTCAGGCTTGGTGGGTGGTATCACAGGGCAGACACAATTTTCAGGGAGGTACACTGAGAACCTAGCAGGACACCAGGCCTGGGGAAGGTGTGTCAAGTGCAAGGGCAAGGACATTTACATGAAGGAGATATGAAGGCCAAGACCAGATTAAAACAAAAGAAGCACTGTGTTTCGTTGGCCGGAAATTCCGAAATCCTCTTGCCTTGGAACAGAGTCTGCAGATGAGAAGAATGTTAAGCGTTGCAATTTACCCCGATGTGCAGAAAGAAAGTAGGTCAGTCTAGGAATCTGACGGGGCCTGATGTCGTGGGGGTCAGTAGGAGGAAAGCATCATCATTGGAAACCCAATCGTAAGGGAAAAGCTGGTTTGAGAAGGAAAGTTTTAAAAGTTCACAGGTGAGCCAAAACCGGTTTGGCTCAGTGGATAGAGTGTTGGCCTGCAGACTGAAGGTTCGATTCTGGTCAAGGGCATGTACCTTGGTTGTGGGTACATCCCCAGTAGGGGGTGTGCAGGAGGCAGCTGATTGATGTTTCTCGTCGGTGTTTCTGACTTTCCCTCTCCTTTCCTCTCCGTGAAAAATCAATAAAATATTTTTAAAAATAAAAATAAAAATTCACAGTTGATTGTCATGTGAAATTAGAAGCAAATAAGTGCTTGGCGTTCTGCTTGTTCCTGCAGAGATAGACCCACACATTCATTCTCAATGGTGCTTAGGACCCGCTGTCTCACCGGGGCTAGAACCCCTTCCGCCTCGGCCCCCGGCACCCAGCTGTTTAGAGGACACTGTCAGTCCTGGTGCCTCACTGACTGCCCAGCAGCCTGTCGGCTACATGCAACTATCACCCTCATTTACAGCGGAGGAGACTGAGGTTCAGAGGATGTGGCCCACCCGAGCCAGCCTCTGACACACACGGGTTTGAATGGAAGTCTTCAGCTTCCACAGCATCACAGCCGAGCCTGATCAGGAACATTCGGCCCCGAGCTTGTTCTGCGTTGGCTCGGCTGGAGTCACCGTCTGTATGTCGCTCAGAAAAGGCTGCAGACAAATGAAGTCTCCTTTTTGTTCCTTTTGTTTTTGTCCTTAGGTGCTTGTGACTAAACTCACTAATTTCGCTGGCTGTCAAGGCTGTGTGAAGGCAAATGGGTTTGAACTGCTGTGGTTTTTGAGTACTGGACTGGATGTCAGAAACCTTTGCCATCACAGGGAATTCTGTCACTCTGGATTTACTATCTGTTCCCCGCAGCCGAGTGCCCCAGCAGTGTGATTTAGCGCCTGGCTCCCCATCAGCCAGTTTTGGCATTTATTTGAATGCATTACCCCACTGGTTTCCATAAACTATTTTACAATTGTTTAAAATAAATGACTGTTTATTTCCACAAAAACTATCTGTATTTCTTTACGGAGCAACAGATAACTGTATGTAGAATTTGGTAATGTCTCAGTGACTCGGGTTAAGAAAAACAGATTGGATTGAAAAATTGGATGCTAAGGGATAATGTTAAAGGCTTCCATCCTTCCTAACAAGTGAAATCTGGATTTGAAGGAGGAAAAAATGTTTCTTCCCCACCAGTAATATCAGGCCTCCCTCCTCCAAAGGGAAGTGCATTCGTGGCAGGTTGGTGACAGGATGTGGACTATTCGCGTTCTTCATGGAGAAATGTGTACCCCTTTCAGCTCCCTCTGCCTGAGACAACCCGTGTGGAGACGGCTCCTGGCCAGGGGCTTCCAGCCTCCTCCGGTTTTGCAATTTGGGGTTTCCATGACTACGTCTTCTTGCTCTGATATTGAGTGGTTCCCATCGAGCCCTGTGTGTGCAGCTCAGAGAACTCTGGTGCAAAGCACATTGGGACAGGCTGCTGTGGCGAGGGACCCAAAGGGATTGGGGTTGGGACTCCCATTATCCAGCCAGTGTCCAAAGCAGCAGTGTCTCAGCCTGACCCACACCAGCTCATCCCTCCCCAGGAAACGCAGGGAGAGCTGGGGCATCAGTGGGAGTCTCCCCGCAGCGGGACATGAAGAGTCAGACGGAGTTGGAGCCTCATGTCTGCTTTGGAGGAAGAGGTAGTTGGGGTCGGAGCCAAGCAGACTGGGTTTCTGTTTAGTCAGGAGGTGTCCACTACACCAGTGGTGGCGAACTCATCAGTCCACAGAGCCAAATAGCAACAGGACAACAATTGAAATTTCTTTTGAGAGCCACATTTTTTTAACTTAAACTTCTTCTAACGCCACTTCTTCCAAATAGACTCTCCCAGGCCGTGGGATTTTGTGGAAGAGCCACACTCAAGGGGCCAAAGAGCTGCATGTGGCTCGCGAACCGCAGTTTGCCGACCACTGCACTGTACACACCTGGTACTGTGGCCATCCTAGGAATGCAGAAATACTAAAATATACTCTCAACTTGCAAACAGCTAGGACAAGAGCCAGCCCAGAGATCTTTTTAGTGGGGGCTGCGCAGGCGCCCAGGGCAGTGAGGGGCGCCTCCGCAGGGTTTTGACTCCCTGGGGAGGAGAGAACAGCACCAGAGGAGTGAAGCAGAAAGAAGATTGTTCCAGACCCAGGTGCTGTATAAGCGAAGACCCAGAGCGGTGAAACGGCGTAGTGTGGAGGCTTGTCTGGATCACTGTGTTAAGGGGGGGGGGGGGGGGGGGGGGGGAGATGAGATCAGTGTAGGCGACCTTTAGAGGCAGCCTTTGCGGAGAGCTAGAAACACCCACCCCACCCGCCCCTCCAACAGCGCTGCCGGAAAGCAGAAGCGGCAACCTAGGAAAAGGGCGTACTGAACCCTAGGAACAGCTCTGCGAGGTAGGAGCTGTTTCTGCCCTCTATTACAGATGGGGAGTGAGGCACAGACAGGCTCAGTAGCTTGCCCGGGGTCACTTAGCTATTAAATGGTGGTGGAGGTGGGAATTCAAACACAAGCAGTGGCTGATAACCATTATCCGCCCCAAATGTGTGGGAGTCAGCAGAGGTTGCAAGGCACTCCCTAAAACGAACTCTCTCTCTCTCTCTCTCTCTCTCTCTCTCTCTCTCTCTCTCTCTCTCTCTCATTCACTCACTCACTCCCCACAATGTTGAGTTTAGGGCAGGGATCAAATCCACACCTCCCCACCCTCAGTCTGCAGAGGACACATCACCTCTGCTCTCAGAGCCGGTGTGGCTCAGTAGATAAGAGAGTCGGCCAACAGACTGCAGGGTCCTGGGTTTGATTCTGATCAAGGGCACATGCCGGGGTTGTGGGTTCGATCCCCAAAAGGGGGTGTGTGTGTGCAAGAGGCAGCCGATCAGTGATTCTCTGTTGTCATTGATGTTTCTATCTCTCCCTCTCCCTTCCTCTCTGAAACAAATAAAAACATATTTAAAAAAAAAAAAAAAGCCTGAATGGAGGTGTGGATTGCCCTACAGTGAGGCTGAGCAGGTCAGAGAGAGACAGTACAGATCACCCTTGGGTTTCCACGGCCCATGTGGAATCTGAGGAGGACGGGGCCAGCACAGTTGCCTGGACGGGGACAGAGCAGTAGATGGGCACTCTGACCCTTGGTCCTCTGGGCCTGGCCTCTCTGGGACAGAACTCTGAGCACCAGCAGCCCCGCCTCAGAGCTCCAGTTCTCTTCACCTCTGCTCCTTTAAGCAGCTCTGGAAGTCTCCGTGGTCCAGTTTATGGCTTGACTGGCCCACGGGGAACCCCTGAACATCCTAGGATCTATGTTATTTTAGTTCCTGGCTCCTAAGGTGTCTCCTCAGCTACTGCTGAGCCCCTGTAATCTACGGGGAGCCAGAGACAGTGAGAGAAGACCCCCCAAGACCACAGTCCCTAATCTGATCTAGCTGGAATCGCCTCTAAAATTGTTCCACCTCATTTTTTAAAATTGGATTTTTAATGACAAAAGTAATGCCTGTATATGCCCACTGCCAAAAATCCAAACAAGATAGAGGTCTATAAAGTAGAAAGCAAAAGCCTTCACCTTTGCCATTACCCCGTCCTATACCCAGAGTTAATTCTAGTCAACAGAGCAACTGTGAGAACAGTTCAGCTCATTTCCTTTCAAATTGGGCTGGGCTAAAATTTGTGCAGCGAATAAGCACTCACACATATAAATGCACATATTGCTGGTTTTGACTTTACTCAATTGGAGCACACTCCTTACAGTCTATATCTTTTTATTTAATAATGTATCACAGAAATCTTCCCATGTCTTATTAACTTAGCTTAATTTTTTAACCGCTACATAACAGTTTCCTACTGGAGAAATTTAGACTGTGCTATTTTTGACACTAAACCAGTGCTGCAGGGAACATCTTTGAGCATGCGTCATTGTGTGCTTGGAGTAATGTTTCTCAGGATAGAGTCCTTTGTTGGGTCAAGGTTGTTCAATTTTAAATGCCACCTCGTTGAAGTCATTGTATTAAACCAAGATTATTGAGCACCTACAAAGAGCCCGAGCTCTGGGAATGCAGGGTTGGGCTTTTTCCAAAGTCCCTCCACCCCCATCTTTAAAGAGTGCCTGACTGGAGAGGGGTGAGGGTAGAACAACAACAGACAGACAGAATCACTTCTCATCCAGCATGCTAGGCACCGACAGGCAAAGCCCCAGGAAGTCGGCATGAAAGAGCTCTTGATTCTGACATGGATTCAGGCAAGATTGCAGGGAGGAGGGGAGATGTCAAAAGGTGTGCCTTCCTCCTCCTCCTCCTCCTCCTCCTCCTCCTCCTCCTCCTCCTCCCCCTCCTCCCCCTCCTCCCCCTCCTCCACCCCCCCCTCCCAGAAGCCAGTCTGTGAGACTGGGCATTCAAGAAGAAATCAGTTCTAAAGAATTATGATGCCCCTGCATTTTCTCCCACACAAAGAAGGAAATCTCAGCTGTACGCCCTTTCCTTTCCTCCTCTTGGCACTTTCTGATTGATGATTGGAAATGATGGCAATACATAAACTATTTCTCTTTTTATTTTATGACCTGGTAATAGCAGTAACATATTTCCAGTAAATGTTTTCTATCGCAATAAAAAAGTTGTAACAGGACTAGAAATGGGTATAGTTAAACCCTAAAGAAATCACACTTTCAGAACTGTGGATTGAGGCAGTAACTCTGTAAATCATTTGACTTAGGAAAAGGCCCCCTCCCGGGGGGGGGGGGGAGAGAATCAGGGCAAGCAGCTGGTGTTCAGGTTTAGTGCTCGTGAGCTAGGTGCCTGCGGGTAGAGCTGGGGGCTCTCAGTTTTAACCCCCTCAAGACCAACTACCCCCTCTGTCTTCCCTCCTCACCTCCCAACCTAGATTTCACTCCTTTCTGAACTGATAAATCATTTCAACTTAAAATTTCTTTTTTTCAACCCGAAGGTCAAGAAGAGTATGGGATCTCTTTGTGGGCTACAGCACAGGAGTGTGGTGATGAGCACAGGCTCTCGGGTCATACGCCTTGTCCTGGCCTCAGCACGGGCACATGATGTGACTGCTCCACTCCCCCGCCCCTTCTGTAAGTGGGGTTTACAATAGGGCCTAGCCTCACAGAGGCTATGACTAGAGAGCTAATGCACCCGCGGCAGTTTGTCAAGGGCCAGGTGAGACCTCGCTGACAGTCACTGTAGTTTTCAAAAAAAAAAGCACCTGATGATCTTGTTACATTGGCACAGCGCTATGACAGGCGACAGCTATTGAGTGTTTATTAGACCTGTGCATTTTGTCACGCGTAATCTCTGCAGTTCCTCCAGGAAGGCTTAGGTCACCTAACTGACCGAGTGTCACACAGCTTGTGCGAGAGCCAAGATCTTAACCCAAGTCTTTTTACTCCAAAACCCAGGCTCCAACCACCACATGCCCACCTTTCAGGACTAGATACTCAGTTGGTCCCGAGATGGTGAAACCTGGGGCAGTTCTATCTCACCGGTGGCCTCCCTTGGCTGGTAAAGCTTTGCAGTGTAATGTGGAGAGCCGTGCTCTAGACCGGCGAGGACTAAGCAAAGACAGTACTTTCTTTCCCTAATTGCAGGCAGAGCAGCCTCCCCCTCAGCTGACCCTGGTTTGGGCTTTGTTACTCTTAAGAGGATGAATAGCAGCTGCTGCTTCTGTGTCTGGTGTCCTTAACATGCCCTGAAAATTAGGCCTCTCCACCCTGGGTCTTTAATTTCTGATTCTAGCTGACACCTCCATAAATGGTCCAGTGCAAGCTTTCTGTCGACTTGAGGACGACCGTGTAAAAGTGGTTTTGCTGTCCTATCAATAATAGTCATAATTTCCCCAATACTCTCATCAGCAGTGAATTGAGTCTTGCAGCAAAGAAATGGAAACCCCAGTGCAGTGGTTTTAAAGTGATCTGTCTTGTAGACGGCGTCCTGTTTCAGTAAAATCAGGTCAGCGCAGACTGCTGGGTCAGACGCAAGTCTGATGAAAATTAGTGGGAGGAAATTGATCATTTGAACCTTAGGTTATTTTTAGCCGCTACAGCTTTTTTAATACCTCTTTTTTTTTTTATTTACTTACATTTGTTTTAATAAACTTTCACCATCATTGTCAGGCAAATTAAACGTTTTCGCCACTTCAGCCCGGCCGTTGATGAGAAGAAAGACTGCTCTCCCCACCCCACAGTAGCTCTGCCTTCACTCCACTCCTCAGCTTTGGGCTTTGCGGTCCTCATGGCGCTGTTTAAACACTTACCCCCCACTCCCCATCCTCCGGCCGTTCCTGGGGTTTGTTTATCGCACAGACGGGCCCCTTGACCAGTCTGTTCTTCATTGCTATTGAAAGTTAATGGGGGCAGAATTGCATTCCCAAACATTTGAACCTGAAGTGGCCAAGGCCGAACTTAGTTGATCTCTGGTGATCGGTTCAATTTAGTGACGATTTTTTGCCATTAGGCCCGGCCTGAATGATGGTGATTTGGTTGAGGCCAAATGTCTGGAGAAAATTGGCTCTCTGATAAGAGTGCTGTTATCAGAGGGGGCTACCTTCTCATTTACATTTAGATGAGTATTGATTATTTATTTACTCAGAGAAGTGAGATTCGTTTCCAATCTTATCTTTCTCGTCTCTGCTTGTCAGCAGAAAGAGAGATAGAGCTCCTGACATCAGGCCAAGATAACAGCACTTTGTAGTAAAGATAAAAGTTGGAATGGGCCTTTTTCTAGTCTTGACTGAAAGGATAAGTTTTAAAAATTAGAACTGATGGGTCATGCTTTCAAAACCTTTCCTGAAGGTTTTGCAGTTTAACTAGGCAAGAGAATTGGTTTATTGGAGCAGCCTTGCTCTTTCTTCTTTTGTAATAGGAATTGTATTTAATTCGATTATATTCAGCTGTTTCACTGGGAGCAAATTGTGTATTGGCTCAGAAGAGGCTAAAGTGTGACCTTATTGTCATGTCAGCTTGTTCCTTTTTTATTATTTAAATTCCAAGTTGTCCACTCTGAGCCTCAGAGGGGGTATAAGCTGCAGTGGTTATCACTTGAATATAATTCAGTGCTTATATTAAGATCAAGCAGAACATGATTATACTCGCCTCTAGAGGAAGAGTTATAAGCGATGGGACTGACATTTTAGAGTAGCTCTGATATTGACGCGTCAAGCTTGTCAGTGATGGCTTTGGCTCAGTGAGGAAATCGCGTTTAGCCAGCCTGCCATGGAGCAGACAGGGCTTGGCACAGTTGGCCCCAAATGAGTCTCCCTGCCACCAGTCTCCTGCAGCCCATTGTCAACAGTGCCACCAGAAGAGTCTTACAAAATATGCAGCTGATTATGTCACCCTGCGTTGCTTTTATAAGGGAGAATCCAAACCTTGACCAACAGTCTGGGTCAAGTATCCCAGCTGCAACTTCCCCTTGAACCCCCACCCAGCCTGGGCCTTTTGCACATGCTATTTCCTCTAGGAATTCACGAATTCCCTCTTCTTCCCCTGTGCCAAGCCCTCCTTCCAAGACTGCGTTCAGGTGTTTCCACCTCAGGAAGGGGAAGTTCATTGTCCCCTCTTCTGTGTTCCCTGACCAGGGGAAGGGCACCGTTGGGTCTTTGTAACGTATCTGCTCGGGAGTGCCCTGCTGCCTCCCCAGCCTGCTGGAGGGCAGGAAGCACTGGTTAGTCACCTGTGTCTGGAACATTGTCAATGTTCAAAAAAAGTTTAACTGGATGTATAGATGGCATTATAACTCCATATATCTTTTGGTATCTCTGCTGCCATGGTTGGTTCTGTGGGTTCAGACGCTTCCTCACCACTTTTAGACTGTATTTGTAAGACCTGGGAGACTGGGGAGCTTGAGGAACCCTGCCTGCTGAACAAGTCTCTAGTCTGCAATGCTGTCCGTGGTTTAAAGGCAAGCTGGTCTAAACAGATATGCTCCCTCTCCCACCCCACACGCCTGCCTTGGACACTTTGATGCCAGCATCCCCTGCCACCATGTCTCTCCCTTAATGGGGCTGTTAGTCTGTTTTGACTTTGGACTAGGGATCTGCCTGCACCGCATCACAGCGGCTTCTGTTCCAGCCTGGACTTGCAATAATACTAGCAGCGGCCGTCATTGATCTCTTCCCTAAGGGAGTCGATGATTGTCTCAATCCTCACAGCAACCTTCTGAGGGGAGTTCTGTTATTCTTGTTTTACACCTGAGAAAATACACAGGAGACAAGTAACTTTCCCAGAATGCATTGTTACCCCCTGAGAGGGTACAGACACCAGGAGTTTTCCCCACAAAACCCAGCCTTGCCTCTGAATTGCTCACACTTCACCTTCTTCTGGCTACTCTCAGATTAAAGCAGCTCGTTAAGCTGGCAAATGGAAAATAGTTGGCATGAAGGTGGTCAGCCTTTGACTTTATCCTTTGTCCTCAAAGAATACATGAGCTGAAAATTACATCAAGGAAAATAGAAAGTAAAGATCCAGAGGGTTAAATGACAGAAACGTGCACCTAGTCATCATTCAGCCACACGTGTAGAGCTGCACTTCCTAATGGACAAAGGAGAAGGGACACAGTATCACTTAGTTACATGATTTATGTCAGCTGTCTGAAAACACAGAAGAGCCCAGCCATTGTGGCTCAGAGGTTGAGCGTCAACCCAGGAACCAAGAGGCCACTGGTTCGATTCCTAGTCGGGGCGTATTTGCGAGGTGCGGTCTCCATCCTCAGTAAGGGGCATACAGAAGGCAGCCAATCAGTGATGTTTCCCTCTCCTCTATGTTTCTGTCTATCCCCCGTTCTCTCTCTCTAAAATATCAATAAAACAAACAAATTAAAATTTAAAAAAAATACAGGAGAGCAAACCCATTGCTCGAAGGAAGTGCAGTGCTTCCTGCTGCCGAGGTCTGAAGGAAGTTTCTCCTGCGGGGCTTTAGAAACAAGGCACAGGCCGAGACAGGTGTGGCTCAGTGGATAGAGCCTCGGACTGTGGACTGAGGGGTCCCAGGTTCGATTCCGGCAAGAGCATGTACCTTGGCTGCAGGCACATCCCCAGTAGGGGGCGTGCAGGAGGCAGCTGATCAATGTCTCTCTCATCGATGTTTCTGACTTTCTATCCTTCTCCCTTCCGCTCTGTAAAAAATCAATAAAATATTTTTTTTTAAAAAAAGAAACAAGGCACAGAATGATAGGGGCGATTGTGTGGCTTCTCTCTGGGCTTCTCCACTTGTTTCCCATTGGACTTGAACTCTCAGCTGGCTCTCAGCTATCAGGGTATTGCATACTGACACCTGTTATGTCTCAGTCCAGGATCAAAGAGACAGGGAAAACTGGACTAGCGTGTATGCATCCCCCACCCAGCAGTTACTACAGATTTTCTTTGAAACTTATGCACAGAGATGTTTGCCAAAATCCCATCAAAATCCTGTTGGAGTATTAGAACTTGGAACCCTCCCAAAATGCCCCGAGCAGTATTTTGTTCTAGCCCATTTGGTGGCATGGCATTACTGCAATGAATGCGTCACTGCAGTGCCCGACAGAGTTCCTTGTCACCGCAGAGGAACGGCTTCCCAGAATCTCCCTTTGTGTCCCCTCTGCTGTGAAGTGGAGGGCTTGCGGCTCCGTGCGCAGCGGTGACATTTTAAAACCTCTTTCCAAAGGGTGGCTGTTGCCTTGAGAACTATGTCCTGTTCGGTGTGAAAGAGCCTTTTATATTTTATATAATCATTTCTTTGGCAGAAGCACATTAAGAGAGACTGACCTCACAGCTTGCCTTTTTAAAATGGTTTCGGCTGCAGTTTTTCCTTTCCTCCCAGGTCAGCTGCCTAAAAATTAAACAACCATTTGGTAGAAACTACAGTCTGATTTGTCATCATCTTGCTGTCACAAGTCTGGGTTGTCATAATCTTGATTATAACCAACAGACACTTATTAAGTACTTGTTCTGAACAAGGCGCTCTGGTTCGTGTGTAATGTAGAGCGCGTAGGCCTGGAGAACTCTGGGTATGAACCCTAGTTCCGCCACTTTCGGTGAGACATTGCGCAAGTTTCTTCAGACTGTGAGTCACAAAACGCATATTCTTTAATCCTGCGGTGACAGTAAATGAAATGTGGCTGCATAGTACTTGCCACAAAGTAGGCCCTGCTATGTTATGTTATGTGATCTTCGTATTATTCCAGTCTGATGATGAGGAGTGATGATAGCTGATGTTTAAATAACACTGTTCATGTACCAGACCTGTTCTAACTGCTTTACAGCTATTAACTCATTGAATCCTCACAGGCCTCCGAGGTGGGACTCAGCCAGGGCCAGACCAAGTCCATGCCCTTCATCATCTCGCTATATTGCTTCTCATCTCTACCCTGCCTTGACACAACATGGCCTGAAGTTATCGATCTGAAGTTTTCAGGGGGAGATGTGTAAAACAGTCTTTCTGTGTGAGATAAGTTGCCCAGTGGTTGGGCCAGAGTTAAGAGAGAAATTGATCTTTGGAACAGGGAGGTGTCCATTTGGGTTTAGATCTCAAGTCTCGCCTGCAGTTTAACCATCAACCTTCCCTGAAGTCGAGACCCTCAGTCATTTGCTAAGTTCAAAAGTAGGTTTCCAAGTTGTTCTTCAGCTTTTATGGAAGAGCAGAGTACCCAAAGCAGATGACAGTCAAAATTTTAATTACTAACAAGACTGGGCACACAGGAATGTTTTTAAGGACAGGTGGGAGGTAGTCTTCCTGGATGGATGGAAAGATAAGGCGATTCTGTCCTCACAAGGACCTGGGATACAGCCGTGGCATGGGATTTAGTATGTGTGGGTTTCATTAAAATAAATTATTTCAGATCATTTTCATTTTGAATTCATAGAAACCAGAAGTTAAGTGATTCAGAACCCAAATGAATCCACAAATCTATAAAAATCTATACTTATGCTATAAACTATGGCCTCTTTATAATTGGCCAGTAATTTATAGTTTGCAAGAGAAAGAAAGGTTCAAGCACATACGCTTTATAGTCAAAGACCCTTGGCTTTCATTTTTCTGTGTCTACTTCCGACCTTTGTGATCTCGGGCAAGTTGCTTCATCCTGCCAACCCTCAGGGACCCAGTCTGGCAAAGGGGGAAATAATATCTACTTCTCAGAGTTGCTGCGAGGATTCAGTAAGGTAACATACAGAGTGCTTGGCATATCATGGTCATTCAGTAAAGGAGAGTCATCATCATACTAAGCTTCAAGGGGAAAGTCCTAAAGCTACTTTCCAGAAACAAACTAGTTCACTAGAAATATCTGCAACACTCAAAAAAACAAGAAAGTAAATGTTGAATGATGGCATCTATGGCTTTGAGAGTGGTGCAGGCACTTGTGTTTAGGGATACAGGGCCCTTCTTAGTACTCCCTACCCACCCTGGCTTCCCTCATCCATGTTTCCCAGGCAGCTGCAGGGCCTGGAAGGAGGAAGTGTACAAAGGAGACCAGCCTGAAGTCCACCCTAGTGCAGCCACGTGTTGGCTCCCAGCCATCAGGATAGGGGCGGCTTACTGTAATCCAGCTGACAGGTGGACAGCTTGAGAAGCCCAACGCCCCGTACACTGCCCTCGGAGTCACAGTAAGCATGCTAGGTTGCAGGGTTACTTAAGATGAAAATGTCGATCTACATAAACAGATAATGTCTAATTTGGATTAAATTTTGCATATGAAAGACCCAGTGCAGATGCCATGATGTGTAATAATTATAGTATCCTCAGGAAAATGGCATAGTAAGAAATCGGAGGGCTTGTAAGTATATACAATGTTTAATAAATTATAAAAGTAGCCTTTATTTAGTATAGGGAATGTGAAAAATACAGAATAATGCCAAAGAGAAAGAAAAGCACTTATTTTCCCACTATGACCACTACTCACATTTTGGAAATAGCCTTTCAGGATTTTTCTCCCTATGACTTAACATATATTTTTCATAATATGAAAAATATATGTTAAGTCATATATGTTAAGTCAAATTCTGCACATACTGTTATCATTCTCTGTTTTCATAAAATAACATATTATAAACATTAATATATATAAAAACCTAAGCGACCATTCAACTGTTCGACCATTTGACCGGTAGCTATGATGCACACTGACCACCAGGGGGCAGGTGCTTTGACCAGTAAGTTAGCTTGCTGCCGGGATCCGGCCGATCAGGACTGGGCAAGACAAGCCGGACATGCCCTGGAGCCCTCCCATGGTCCCTCCCCGGCCCTGATTGGCCCGATCAGCCCCTGATCAGAACTGGGCAAGATGGGCCAGACACACCCAGGAGCCCTCCCGCAAACCCACCCCAGCGCCGATCATGTACCGGTTGGGTCCCAAATTGTGAGAGGGCACAGGCCAGGCCGAGGGACCCCACTGGTGCACAAATCCGTGCACCGGGCCTCTGTTCTATATATATAAAAGCCCAGCGACTGTTACAGAGGAACGACCAGTACAACCAGTCGCTATTACACACACTGACCACCAGGGGGCAGATGCTCAGTGTAGGAGCTGTCCCCTGGTGGTCAGTGTGCTCCCACAGCGGGAGTGCTGCTAGCCAGAAGCCGGGCTCATGGCTGGCGAGCACAGGGGTGGTGGCGGGAGCCTTTCCTGCCTCCACAGCAGCACTAAGGAGCAAGCAGGTGGGTGGTTAGAAGCAAGCAAGCAGGCAGTTAGGAGTAAGGGGTCCAGGATTGCTAAAGGGACCCCCCGAGGAGTCCAGGATTATGAGAGGGCACAGGCCAGGCTGAGGTACACCCCTCCCGCCTCGCCCTACCCCAATGCATGAATTTTGTCCAATAGGCCTCTAGTGTTTTATAAGATTAAATATTTTTGCAACATTACCATTAATATCTTCATGGTACTTAACAATATGTTGTTTAACCAGGTATTTCACAGTGTTTTATTACATCTCGGTTGTTCCTTATCATGAAGAAATGATTTATTATAGCTAAACTTTGTACCCAAATATCACTAAATTCATAGAAGTGGATGTCAGTGCCTCACACACAGTGTTGCTGGGAGTTGTTGGGGATGAAGCTCATATAACAGGCCAGTGACTTGGAAAGCAAGCTCTCCAGCTTCAGGGGTGAGGAGGCCCCAGCTGTGAGCGGCGGCTGTGAGGGAGGGGAAAGGAGGGGAGGCATAGGAATCTCTCGCCAGCGAGGTTTTCTTTAAGTCCAGCTGGGCATGATTTTCCTGTGATTACTTCCACCAGTGAATGCGAAGGCTGCAGTGACCGGCAGCCAGTGTGCCTGGTGATTGGCCGATACCACAGACTGGTGACAGGTAGCGGAGACCACCAATTACCTGTATTTCCACACCTTTACTTAATCTTTTTGAAATTAAACTGAACTATGTGTAAGACTGCAATGGGTACATTCTTGACCTGAATATAGTGTATGAGAGTTTATAAGAATGGTGTAGGTTTCTGAGCATGTACTTGCTTAAATACAAAGTTATACGTGTTTTGAGCATTGTTTACTTTATAAAGGTTTAAAAGCGTAAATATTGTAAAAAAAAAAGGGGGGGGGGGGGACTGAATGTGTGAATGTATGTGAGAACTCTGAGAACTGGCAGAGTGCTGATGAAATGAAGCTGGAGAACTAAGAGTGTGCTGTGAAACCGAGTGCTGCGGCCGAGCGGGGGTCTGGGGGAGGAGAATGGCTGAGAGAGAGATGCGTCGCCTGAGAAAGGAGGAGTACTGGCTGAGTGACAGCAGCTGAAGAACAGTCTAGAAATCCGTGTTCTGCCTGGGAGGCCTCCAGTCGCACCTCTCCTGTCTGACCAGACTTGCCGTTCATGGCCAAAGCCGCAAGAGCTTCTTAGGCCTCTCATCTTTCCAGTGCCCATTAGCAACAGGAGCGGCCCTTTGACTGATCGTTGGCCCCGTTAGGTGTTATCTGAGAAGAACAAGATTGTCATTTGGCTTGACGAAGAAATACATGAGTAAGTCTATAAAACGCCCCAGTGTCTTATTAAGATCTGCCAGAACCCCCTGTGTGACAGGCATAGCTAGGATTCCAGCTTTCCAGGATTCTAAAACCTTTGTCTTTTCACAAACGCTTCAACAGAAAACATGAATCCGCATCCATTGTCCTTCTATCACCACAACCCAGAAACCTGAGTTTTGTTTTATTTTTCAAAAAATGAATTTTGGGGCTGTTCTAAACATACCTAATTCCTGCTTATAATTGATTATTCACTCTTATTTAATGATTAGCAAGTGCCTTTTTTGTAGGAATGAGTATTTTTCCTTGCTTTAAGTACTTACTTCCTTCGGGCATATCATCTCTATTGTTCACAATAAGTCTTCAAGGTGGTAAGCACTCCTTATTAGGAAAAGGCTCACAAAGGTAGGTTCCCGCTCACGTCTGAGAAACCATGTCGCTCTGTTGTGATTCCAGGTCAGTCTGCCTCAAAAGCCATCTACCTCTCACCTCGGGGAGAACTGAGCGAAAACAGGCCTGGTAGTAGAACAGACAAGTGTGGGAAACCTTGTGGGAAAGATACCCCAACTCTTCCCATCTGGGATAGCCAGACCCCCACACAGACGGCAGCATTGCCCTAATGCTGTAACAGCTTTGTGCAGTATGCGGTGTTCTTCCATGTTAAATTCCCTGTTTCAGACTTCCTCCCCTCCTCTGCCCCTTTGGTCTTCCAGGCCCCCAGTACCGCCTGGAGAAGCAGAGCGAGCCCAATGTCGCCGTGGACCTGGACAGCACTTTGGAGAGCCAGAGCGTGTGGGAGTTCTGCCTGGTCCGCGAGAACAGTACGTTGGCCTCCCTGCTCCCTGCTTGTTCTGTCCCTTCAGACATGCCTAGAAGTCATGTGCTGGGGACACTGGTCCGGTTTCCCTAGGCAGACTTCAGCCTTCCTGCCGAAAGTCTATCCCAAAATGGAATGATTGATTTCATGCTTTTTTTTAGGGGGGGAAGCGGGGGGCTAAAGGTCTGCATCCTGTTTAGCTCTCTGTGATTTATTAAACTGTATCTTCTTCCTAAATTAGGATCAGTCCTGGAAAACAGCTCAGAAATGGGAGGCCTTTTCTGAGGCGAGGGCTGTTTTCTATATAAGCAACTGGTGCTGTTACTATTGCTGTTTAAACAAACACCGCAGGTCAGAAAATTCTGGCCATTCGCATGGTTTCAGCGGGAGGCCATGTCTCGCTTCCGGTGTCGTCTTGTGAGCCTCTCTAAGACTCCGCTTAGTTTCCTTTCGTCCTGAGTTTCTGACTGCGAATCTTTGCCGTTCCTCTCCTCTAAACTCCCACCGACAGGAGCAAGTGACAGGGAGAACCCAAGACTGTGTGGCAGCTCTCCCTCCTGCTGCAGGGCCGCCGGCCGGCCGTTTCTTCTGTGCGGCGCCCTACCCCCACGCGGGCTGTCTGTCATCCTTCTCTCAGTTTAAATGTCACATTTTCAAAGAGGCCATCTGTGGTCTTCCTTCCCTCCTCATTTGGTCCCCCATTATACAGAGAACATACTACTTTTTATTCATCGCATATGTGTTTCTGTTTATAATGACATATTTCCCTCAATTTCTTTCTCCCACAAGATTTCCCGGTCTGTGAGGGTATCCCCGATCCATACCAAGCTGCCCTTCATGAATGTGACCAGCATTTACTCCTCACTCACTGTAGGCCGTGGACTATAGAAGCTTAGTAAATGTATAGGGTCAGGCACAAGTGAGTTTATGGTTGTGAGCACGTGAAACGTTTATTCTTGTATTATTTATAAATTATTGTACTATTTTCCATACGAATAACTGTAGACCTACTGCCCCCCCCCCCCCCCCCCGTAGACTGAATGAGTGAATAAATGGCGGTTTTTCCGTCATGTGACTGACCCTGTGCACAAGGCTGCTGCTCTTTCCCCAGCGCCCCGACAGCCTCTTCTAGGGAGGCCTGTGCAAAACTCACAGCAAGGTGCAGTGGGCTCAGTGTGTGCCCAACATTTCTGCTTTTGGAAATCTAATTTGAGAAAAGATTTATAATGCAATAATGACTTGTGTATAATGATAGGTGTTAGGTGTTTATAATATTTCTATATATAGTATCTATATAGTTACCCCTATAGGGGAAAATTATGCAGGGCAACGCCTTTTGGCAAAGGCAAGACTAAGTAATAATTAAAACTGATTAAAATATACAAACCATTAATGGCCGATATCTGGGAGAAGACTGAACTAACAGAGGCAAGATTAACACCTAGAACCAGTTTTGTCCTGATATCATTTGAATTTGAAGGCTTCAATATTTAAAGAAAATTTTGTAGCTTTTTAATCATATATTGTAAAAGAAGAAAGGCCAAATATTAATAAGCTAAAGCATTTAGCTCAAAACATTAGGAAAAAAAGAAATTAGAAAACAAACAGGAAAAGAAAACTAGAGAGAATAAAAGGAAGGAAGCAATAAAGATAAGAGCAGAAGATAATGAAATAAGAAATTTAAGGACATCAAAACGAAACATTGGTTCTTTGAAAAGACTAAACAAACTTGCTAAACCTGTGAGGAAATGGATTAGAAACATGAAAGAGAAACAAATAACAGATAAACACAAACAGTAACAGAAATAGAAAGAGGTACAGTACAGATCTGCAGACATGAAATAGATAATACAAGATTGTTTTTTAAAACTCCAAACTAAAAATTGTGAAAATGTAGATGAAAAAGGGAAAAAATCTAGAAAAAAAAAAAACTTACCAAAATTGACACAAGAAGAAATAGAAACTTGAATATTCTCGTAACTATTTTTAAAAATTGAATTTATGATTAAAAACCTTGTCACAAAGAAAACTCAACCACAGACAACTTAACTGGCTAGTTTTCCAAACACTTAAGGAAAAAACGAGTCCAGTCTTACATCAGCTGTTCAAAAGAGTAGAAAAATAGGTTACACTCCAATTCATTTTAAGAGGCTGTATTAATCTTACCAAACCCTAATACAGACCATACAATACAAAATATTTTAGACCAGTTATATATACACACACACACACACACACACACACACACACACACATACATATATATATGAAATATCCTAAACAAAATATTAACAAACTGAATTCAGCATTATATTAAAATAATGTAACATTCCCAAGTTAGTTTTATTCTAGGAGTACAGGTTTAGTTTAGCAATAAGAAAAAATCCCAGTCGATATAATTTGCCACAGTAACAGATTAAAAGGAGAACAGCCATCTCAGGAGATGTGGAATACTCTTCAATCGTTATAAGTTGTGTTTACTAAGACTTTTCATTACGAGAAAAATAACTTTGACGTAATAGTAAGAGGGAAAATTGTCAAGGATATAAAATAACACAGATAGACTAATCTCAACTATGTAAAATCAAAACAAACAAACCAAAAACACAGAAGAAAAGTTGGAAGGAAAATCCCAAAATATTAATAGTGGTTATCTCTGGTTAACAAGATTCTGGGTAATTCATTTTTCATCCTCTTTATACTTATACTTTCCAGAGTTTCTAAAATAAGCATGCATGACTTTCTAAGAAGAAAAAAGCAAGCAAGTAATAGGGGCAAGTTCACATAGATACCGATTACATCATGGGAGTGCCTCTTAGTTTCATAATCCTTTGGACTGATCACACCCAAGGAAGAATTATAACAAGACATTCCTTTGTATCTTGCTTATCTGATTTTCTTATCTGATATAAATGGGTAATCCCTCCCTTCCTGTCATTTTCTTTCATCCTTTAAAGAATCTCTCTCCCTCCCTCTCCCTTCCTTCCCCCCCCCCTTCTCTCTTTTCCCCTCACCCAAAGATATGGTATGTTGTTTTTTTTAATTGGTTTTAGAAAGAGGAAGGGGGAGGGGAAAAAGAGAGAAACATCATTGTGAGAGAGAAAAAAAACATCAGTTGCCTCCTGTACACACTGAGGCAGGGGATCAAACCTGAAACCTACACACATGTGCCCTCACTGGGAATCAAACCCACAACTTTTTGGTCTATAGGACAGCGCTCTAACCAACTGAGCCACCTGAGCAGGGCTAAAGAATCTCATCTTTTAAACACACTAGGGGAGCTAATTCGCATAATAGGAACTCTGTAGTGGATTCTGTTTCAGAATGTTGATTCCTTGTTATATGAATAAGATGAAATTTATTTATTAGTATCATGGTAAATATTTTGGATATGTAACACTTATTCATGTAAAAGAATTTTCCAGATAACGAAGTGTCTGTGGTGAAAACCTAGCCTCTCTCCTCTTCTCTAATTCCCTTCCCAGAGACAAGTTGTTCCCAGTTTCTTCGGTGTCTTTCCAGGGATTATCTGTGTATATGCAAGTATATTCTGTATATGTACGTGAATACACACACATATTCAGTTGGCCCTCTGGACCCACAGGTTGAGCCTCTGCAGATTTAAGTGAAAATATTCTTGCCCGGCAGAAGTGACTCGGTTGGTTGAGCATCATCTCTTGAACCAAAAGATTACCGGTTCACTTCCTGGTCAGGGCGCATGCCTGGGTTGAAGGCTCCATCTCCAGTAGGGGTTGTGCAAGAGGCAGCCAATTGATGTTTCTCTCTCCCTCTCCCTTCCTCTCTCTCTCTCAAATAAATAAAAACATATTTTTAAAAAGAAAATGTTTTCGGAAAAAAATGTTATGTTATTGCTGACATTTAATGTGTAATTAGATCTACAGCGGTTGTACCTGTACTGAAACATACAAACTTTTTCTAGTCATTATTCCCTAAACAATATGGCATAACTATTTACATAGCATTTATATTGCATTAGGTATTGTAAGTAATCTGGAGATGATTTAAAGTTTATGGCAAGGATGTGCAAATGCTACACCGTTTTATGTAAGTGACTTTAGCATCCACAAATTTTGGTTTCCACCGGGAATTCTAAAGCCAATCCCACACAGATACCAAGACACAGCAAGAATATACGCACACACATTTGTCTTCCTCCTTTTAAAAAACAGATGACAGCAGACTGTCAACCAGTGTTCTCTATTTTCATTTTATCATTTTGACAAATATTATAGAGATTATTACACATTAATCTGTCTATTATTTCACCTTTCTTTTTTCAGCTGTTGCATAGTATTCCACAGTATACTGACTCCAAATCAGTTTTTCTTTGTTTGCTTCTTTGTTTTTAAGATGAGGCCCAACTTGCTTATGCGAGGAAAGAGAAGCTGTGTGGTGGATAAAGCTTTGACATCTGGGCTCTCGTTCTTACTGTACTTCTAAGCATGAGCTCAGTCTTAAGTAACTTGGTGACATCTGTGAGCTTTGGCATCCCCATCTCAAAGGATTGACAAGAAATTCCAGTTCTCACACTCTTGAGTTAAGATCGTGTGGTGGTGAAAGAAGATTTACCAGCATTTACAAAGGACATGAGGCAGTGAATGGTTTGGAATCAATAGAATACCATCACTAGTCTTTGTAAAATGGAAGTAAATTATAAAAGAGGTTCATTCTTTCTATAGAAAAAGTTTTAATTTTAAAAAATTTAAATAGCAATTTCAATCAAGAACCAATTATTGTTCTCTAGTAGCTACCTATGAAAAAGTTGGATTGAGGTTTTAAAATTTTTCAAAAATAGAAAATTTTAAATCTTCTGTTGGTGTATTCGATCAGGACAGGTTGATTTGGAAGTGGACTAAGTTATGAGCATCTATTATGTAGTGTTTAAGAAAATGACATCAAAACAGACAGTTCACATGCTGCCCCTGACACTTACTAGGCTGTGTGACCTTGTACAATTTAACTTCTCTATCTGCCCTCATAAGGTTGTTATGAGGATTCAGTGAATTTTAATAATTATAAAGCACTTAGAATGGTGCCTGGCACATAGTAAACACTCAATAAATGTTAACTGTGATGAGTAAATGGTGAAGGAGCAGCTTTCAAAAAAGAAAGGAAGGAAGGGAGGGAGGGAGGGAGGAAGGAAGGAAGGAAGAAAGGAAGGAAGGAAGGAAGGAAGGGAGGAAGGAAGGAAGGAAGAATATCTGTGGCTGACAGGCAGAGAGGCCACCGGTGTGGAGTCTAGAATCAGAAGTGTCCGGCCCTAGAGCAGGTGTGTGATGGGGAGAGGGAGAGGGAAAGAGAGGGGAGGGGTGTGAATGGGGCAAGTCTGTGGACCTGTGTCACAGGGCCAGAGAACTTAGGAGCAGGGTGCTTTCCAGCCAGGGTGTTTCAGTGTTCCAGAAGAGATGTGCACTTTATAAGTAAAACCGTCGGATTGGGCAGACTGCCATAGGGTGGATGGATATAGTCTTCCAGTTTTCATTTTGAGAAGGAATGGGGCCTCACTTTTTATATCAATGACATCCAAAGATGTTTTTTTAATTATTTATTTATTCAGGCCTTCTATTGTAAGGAATTGTGCTAAACATTCTTAAAAAGTACTCTCTTATAATTTTCACAACCATCCTATAAGATGTTATTCTAACTATAGAGAGAGGTTGTTACTTGCCCAAAGAAAGCTTGCTGATAAATGATAGAACCAGAATTCTAAGTAAGCTGTCTGATTTCAAAGCCCACCCTGAGATTGGTAACAGAACTACCTGCATTTTCACCCCTGAGGATGGCGATGACAATTGTCTTTATACTCTACGGGAGAAGCTTGCAAATGAAGCTGATACAAGAGTTTCTGCCTGGGGACTGAGAGTTAACATTTGTACTTGGATCTTGGCCTAAATAAGAAAATGACAAGCCAGAGTTCTGAGCTTTCCAGTTGGATTCTCGTCTGATAATCTACCACATCCTTCAGCCAACTGTCTGCTGCAAGCTGGAATCAGACCAGAAGGAAGCATGAGCACGTTATGGAGAAGATGTGATGTAGGAAGACTGCCATTCTTGTCCAAGCATCTGTGTAAGTCCTGGCACCAAACTGAGCCTCAGTTTCCTTTTCTGCCAGATGTTGCCAGTGACCTTTTCTCTTACCCGCTAATCATGTATGGGTAACCCCTTCAGGTCCTTAGAAGAAAGATGCAGCATGACCAAGTCGTTCTTTCCACAGCTTTAAGAGAGACGCTTAGGACTGAAATAGGCCTGAAATTCCAGTGGCTTTATGGAATACCAACAAAATGTCAGACACAGTGTCTTTCCTGTCTCATCACTCAGCAGCCTGTCCTAACAACTGTTCAGCATCATGCTTAAAAGCCAGCCTTTAGAGTCGGGCAGACCTGGGTGAACCACTGCTGTCTCTGACATTGGACAGATCACGTCCTCTCTAGCCTGAGTTTCCGGTGTAAAAGGAGGTGGTTGAATCATTTTCACAGGTTGGGTTTTGTTTGTTTGTTTGTTTAGATCTAAATAAGATACAAATGGTCTCCTTATGACAACCTTTTAGGCCAGGGTGGTCATCATCTATAAATTATAGAAGAAACTGATACTTAGAGGGGCAATTTGCTTATCACATGAATTATCATTGGGGGCCTGGAAAACCATGTTTTCTGTCCATTAGTAAGGAGCAAGGGGTGCCAGCCCCACAGCAGGCACCCATGCTAGGGTTCCAGAGCTGGGAAGAGAAGTCCCTGTAACTCTGGGTTGTAAAAACCAGCAGGAACTCAGAGGCTGCCAAACACCCAGGCACACAAATGTGCTCGGCCTCCATACCTCTGAGCTCCAGCACCAGGTGGCTCTGGGGGACCAGATACATACAGCGAGGAATTGCATTATTTGGCATTGGGCAGGAACCCAGGGGCAGCTTTCTCCCAGACAAGGGTGCTCACAGGAGTCAGTGTTCCTGTGCTGGGACCTCCCCGGCGCAGGGCTAACTGGCAGCCATAACTGTTTGCTTTGCCCTGGGGATTCAGTGAGACCCCACAGCATCCAATTTGCAGTCCCACCCAAGCTGTTTGCAGCAACTCTTCCATATGAATGGCCTGTCCTTCCTCAGGCTTCAGACTTTGCTAAAATCTCTCAAGCTGCAGCTGATGGTAGTGTGCCCCAAACATATCAATAAAAGGCCCAAGACCTGGCACTACCACCAGCCTTCCTTGCTTTACAACTGGGCCTTGCCTCCTGCAAAGCAGTTCTCCTGCTGCAGTTGCAGCTGGTCCTCACAGCCAGTTGGCCTGGAGGCCAACTCCTCTCAGAGAAACCAATAGCAGTCAATGCTCAACTACAAGACTGTGCACACAGCCCACACAGGAGTGCACCTGAAGTGTCCAACTCAGGTGCCTGGGAAAGCTGAGCCATTGGGCCCTGCAGGACATCTACTACACAAGGCCTCTCTACCAATTCCAGGAGACATAGTACCTCTACCTAATAAATAGAAACAAATACAGGGAAGCAGCCAAAATGTGGAGACGAATAAACATGTCACAAATGAAAGAAATGGAAGCAAGCAAACTACTGGATACAGAGTTCAAAACCATGGTTCTAAGATTACTACTCAGTGATATTCATGAGACTCCAAAGGATCTTAGAATGTCAAAAACATGAAAAGGGTCCAGTCAGAAAGTACGCACACACTGACTGAAATAAAGAACAATTTACAAGGATTCAACAGTAGAGTAGAGGATTCCGGGAATCAAGTCAATAATGTGGAATATGAGGAAGCAGAAAATACCCAATCAGAACAGAAAATATATATATATGAGAATAGTGTAAGGAGCCCCTGACACAACTTCAGTACAACATTTGCATTCTGGGGGTATCAGAAGATGGGAGAGAGCAAGATATTGAAAACCTATTTGAAGAAATAATGACAGAAAACTTTTCCCACCTGCTGGGGGAAAAAATAAATAAAATAAAGACAAGTCCTGGAATCACAGAGAGTTCCAAACAAGGGGAACCCAAAGAGGACCACACCAAGATGCATCATAATTAAAATGCCAAGGGCTAAAGACAAAGAATCTTAAAAGCAGCAAGAGAAAAGCAGTTAGTTACCTACAAGGGAGCACCCATACAACTGTCAGTTGATTTCTCAACAGAAACTTTGTAGGCCAGAAAGGAGTGACAAGAAATACTCAGAGTGAATAGTAGGGACCTACAACCAAGATTACTCTCCTCAGCAAAGCTCTCATTTAGAATTGAAGGTCAGATAAAGAGCTTCACAGACAAGAAAAAACTAAAGGAGTTCATCACCACTAAGCCAGTATTATATGAAACGTTGAAGGGTATTGAATAAAAAGAAGAAATAAAAATATGAACAATAAAATGGCAACAAATACATATCTAACAACATCAAATTGAAAAATCAAAATAAATGAAGAAACCTAATGAACAAAATAAACTGGTGAATAAAACAGAAGCATGGAACAGACTGATGAATCTGAGAGGGAATTGGGGGAGGAGGAGTAGGAAGAGACTAACCAAAGTTCTTACCTATGGATACAGACAGTAGGTGGTGAAGGCCTGGGGTGGGGCAAGAACCAGGTAGAGGGAGGTAATGGGGGATAAGAGGAGATGTCTGTAATATTCTCAACAATAAAGATTTTAAAAATAAATAAATAAATTGTGAAGTAATAAAAAGCACATAGGGGAGTACAATGAACAACGCCAAGTCCTGGCCATTCCTAGTGTCTGGCTGTGCCTGAGACACAGGCCAGCACCCGGGCCCAGAAACACCACAGCTAGTCTGCGCATGTGTGTGCTGGCCGTGTCCCTCATTACTCCTGTTTTCCCTCCAGCCTCTTAGACTTCCCTCAGCCCCTTTGGGCAGTGCCCAGCACGGAGTTAGGTGATACCCAGGCAAAAACCAGTGCTGACCTGCTACTAGAAGCAAGTGTGCCCTGTCCACACCTGCTTCTTCAGTAATGAGTGTCTGAATTGTGCGGTGTGGGCTGAAAAATTCCACATGAATTGCATTTTTCACTCTTGCCCTTTCTTGAAAGTCCCCCCCTTTTCATTTTATCATTAGGTAGTAATTAGTATTCAAGGGAAATTGGTCTTAATATATTAAAATTGGTTAAGTGCATTTAGACCTGTACCACAGCCAATGTCTTATTGGAAAATGTAATTGGGGACTCTGTGTATGTAATTAATTGAATTACAATTAAGAACTTTCATTAAGCGATACTCTGGTACATTAGAGCAGTAAGGAAACATGTTTGACGAGCCACAAACCCCGAATGGGCTCTAAGTGAGGGCACAGGGATTTGTCTCCCGCTGGTCGGCTCCTGGCCCCAGACTCTGCCCGCAGCCTCTGCTTAATGGCTTGGTGATGCATCGGGGACATTTCTGCAGTGACTTCCCTGGTCGAGGGAGGGTTCTTCCAGCATGTGTGCCCTCACCCCTGACTCCGGAGGCAGGGGACCGATGCCTCCGTGTTGATGAGATGTAACAGTTCTTAGATATTTTGTTGTTGTAAAAAAATACTGTATTTTGACTTGTAAATTTATCAAAGGTGCCCAGGCTCCTTAGAGGACCCATTGCTTTTGCTGCATTTTGAACAGTAGCAGAAGCACATCAGAGCAGGAGGAAGTGATGGGAATCCTGTCATCAACCTAAATTCCAAGCAAACCCGCAATGAATCAGTGGTTCAGACCCCGAGTGGTCATCCATCATCCTCTAACGGGTGGTCGGCTTCACTCGGGGCACACATTTGTTCATTGATGGCACCCTCCTCTGGGCCGGCCACTGAACTGGGCGGGGGAGAGGCGTCCCCACATCATGAAGCCCCGAGTTGTGAAGAGTGCTGTGAAGGGTGTATAGCAGGGGCTGGAGCCGGTGAGAGGAGGAGGAGAAAACTTCCTGGAGGAAGAATAAAAAGGAGTTAGTCAGATAATGAGCAAGGCAAGAATGATCCAGGACAAGGGACTGCTCTGAATGAATGAATGAATGAATGAAGCAAGCAGAGTGAAATGAGCAAGGGAGGGGGTGCTGAGAAAAGAGTCTGACGGATGGCGGGACCTAGAATCAGAGCCTACAGGACCCCCTCCACAGTCTGCTCTTTTTAGAAATTCCACAAACCTGAACCCGTTTCTTTCTCATCAGCTCATAAAACAGGATTGCTCTGATTTATTGAAGGGCTGAAATCTCCCTGTGGAAAGGCTCTAAGTGTTTAATCAGTTAGGCACTGGCAGCAGGCTCCCCACCCGGCCACAGCCTGGCAGACTCAGTGAAGGGCGTACCTCTGTGTGGTCCCTGATGGCTTTGAGGCGATTACCGCGGAGGGGCACGCGTGCGTGTGCGTGCTTGTGTTAAAGTATGTCACCTATTGATTATTTTTTAGAGACCAGCAAAGATGACTAGTAGCCAAAGGGAAGTGTTTAATAGAAGAGAAGTTTGGGGCTTATGAGGCTTTGGGGACTTAAAAGGCCTTTGGAAGAAAAGAAAAAAGGTGATGGATGTAGAAGCTAAGGGAGAGTTTTCCTCCATGACTCATGCATCCTGCTTTGAGTCTTACAGGAGAGAGTATTAGCTTCTACCCCTGATTCTTTGTTCTGGCGAGGCCAGCCACGACTGTGCTCTCCTTAGATCCTTTTGTGACCCAGGGGTTTGTACATTCCCAGCCCGTCTGAGGAACATGTGTCCCCAAAGGGTGGTGTGGTGAAGGGCACATTTTTGGAATTAGGCCAACCTGGGTACAGTTCCTAGTTCCGGCTTATACTAGATACATGGCTATCCTAGCAGGATGACACTCTTCAAACTAATAAGGGCTTCATTTTCCTCACCTAGAAAAAGAGATCATATTCGACTTAAAAGGACTTGAGAAAATTAAATGAACTACTATACTTCAAGGGCTAAGCATTGTGTCTGGCACACAAACACTCAGAAATGTTAACTGCTCTGATCGGTGTTGAGGTGGGATCCCAGTCTGGTGAGGTGTCTGAGTGGAAAGCTAGAAAGTGTGTTAGGTTCCGGGTGAACACAGAGATGGCACCCAAGCCCAGGTGGTGTTATGCTTAACCTGTGCTGCAGCAAGCTTGGTGCGCGCCACAGAGCACTTATTAAACGTCTGCTGCGCGCGCCTGCCTCCAAGGAACTCACTGTCCCGAGGAGGAGGACAGATGCTCATCCGGTAAGAGACTTACAATAAGAGCCTTCAGGGCTGCAGGGGGTCAGGAGAGAGGTCAGGGAAGATTCTAGACTCTACCTTGAAGTATATAAATACTAAAGAATGGAAAGGACATTCTGGCCAGATGGTATAACCCAAGCAAGTGGGGATATTTCTGTGTGAGGCGTAGCAATAGGGCTTCCTGACAGAGCGGGCAGAAGAGGTGTTAGTCTTCATCTGGCCACTTCCCTGCCCACAGGGTTCACGCTGCACCAGCCCTGAGACGGACAGTGCTCTCCCCTGGAAGAGCTTCTCACCTGCACTCCCTCTCCCCTCTGCTCCAGCCAAATGCAAGCTCTTGCCGTTCCCTTTCTATGTGCTCACACTTTGCGGACTCCGCGTCTTTCCCACATTGTTCCCTCTGCGGATTGTCTGTTCCCTTTCCATCATCCGGGCACCTGCCGCCCTCCTGTGTTCCGAAAGCCCAGGACAGGCAGCGCCATCGGCTTGCTCAGGGAATGTGAAGGTGAAGATGTAACAAGGCCATTGATCTTCCAGTCGAGTTACAGAGTTGCCATCGATCTTTTTGGAGAAGGCAGATTGAAGTTGCTTTACCTTATCACTGGATTAGAGCTTTTGGACTTAGCCTAAGATTCCTCGAACCAAGCATAAAATGAAGTTTAAAAGTCCCATGTAGTTTGTATCTCTGAACACAAAACTCCTGCCAGTAGCATGTAGTAAGTTCTCTGGGCTTTGATTTAACGAGTAGTGCCTGTTCGTCTGAGAGTCGTGTACCTGTGTTTCTCTCGGTTCCAATAAAAATACTGTTTTAAACTATAAAACAGAGTTAGTTAAAATTAGTCTTTATCACCTGACAGCGGGTTGTTACGCTTAGAATGTGTGTAGAAACTTCTGTCGGTGTTTGTTGTCAGGTATGTAACACAGATACACAGCTGTCCCTGCACTTCTGTGTCTCATCGTGGTTGTCCGCGTGGACACGCAGGGACAGGAAAACGCAGAGGACAAGAAAGGCAGGCTCTCAGCTCTGTGGTCTTAGGACTGCTTTACACTCAGAGCTATGAGGACCCCAAAGAGCGTTTGTTTTTTGGGTTATATCTGCTTATTAGGAATAAAAACATAAAAATTTAAATATCTATAAATTCATGTAAAAGCAATAATAAATTTATTATGTGCTAACATACATTTTCATGAAAAAATACCTATTTTTAATGAGAAGATTGGGACTGTTTTGTTTCCCTGAGAGCATTTATTTTTGTTTCATCAGGAAGATAAATTATTCACTAACCACCTGAACCAGTGAACACTGTTTTATATTTTTGCAAATTTCTGTAATGCCTGACTTTATGGAAGGCACCTGGATTTGCATATCTACTCTCTTTTTTTATTTGAGAGACGGAGGGAGGAGGGGGAGAGAGTGGGAGATCAATGGGAGAGAGCTACATCGACACCTAGGTTTGTGTCCTGACTGGGAATCCAACCCGCAGCCTCTGGTGCAGGGGACAGTGCTCCACCAGCTGAGCCTGGTGCACCAGCCCGGGCCGTGGTTGTGCTTGTGCGCTCGGTCTGTTACAGGACGTTGTCTCGGTTGAAGCATATGAAGAGAATTTGGTCTAACACAGATACGTTGTTGGAAAGGGAAGAAGTATATCAGATAACAGGCTATTAATTTTAATTACTATATCCAGACTTGAATGATACTTTCTTAAAAGTTAGTTGCAGTGTGGACCCAGAACCATGTCAGTGAACTTGTTATTGCTTGGTGCACTTGTAAGAGAATAGGCATGAAAAGGGCAAATACTGTCTTATTGTTATCAGGATGAAAATAGTATTGAGATTTTGGACCCCTGGTGGGTTCTGGGGCCATCTTGTCATTCCCCGTGAGGCCTGGACTACACTTCAGAACCACTGGTTGAGGGTTTACAGTTCCCAGTCACCCTCCTGCTGCTTCCTGTAGGAGTGTGGTGAGATGGGAGGCGAAGGGGAGGACAGCGGCCGGAACATGGTGGGCCCCCGAGTCCAGTAGACCCACCCAGCTCTCCCTCTGCCTGCCAGAGAATCTCGGGCAAGGCTTTGACCCACTCTTGCCCCATGGTGTCAGAGTTCAGATTTGAATCTACATCTCTGAACTCCATGTCTCCTTCTTTCCATGGTTATTAAGCCCCAAGGCCGCTTCCCTGACAGCCGTTGGCCGTCTCTCAGCTCCTTTCTTTCTGGCTGCGAGCTCTAGACTTCCCCTGCCACCTCCTGCACCTCATCTCTGCTTTCCTGTGCCCGGTCCTGCCCTGGTCCGGCTTTGCCATTAAGAGCGGTGCCGTTGCCTGTTCCTCCATGCTAATTCCTTACTCTAGCGAGCTAAGCTTCTTCGTCTCGGGTTTCTGCTGTCCCTTGCCCCCTTCCACGTTGTGAACGGACTCCGTCATTCTCCGTCATTCTCCCGGAGCCTGTTGTCAGACCGTTTGAGATCTGGTGCTTGTGTCACGTTTAGGCCCCACCCCAAAATTTGATCTATCACAATACATCTCTGAGTTATTGCAGCTCGAGCGTTTTGACACAATACATTATGGTAATCCATGGCACATAGAGACATTAACACTCCCGACTTTGACAAAGTACATCATGAAGTCTTTGAAGGCACCATTACAATTCATCTTGTCATTCACCAGAAGACCCAGTTCAGCATTAATGTAGATGAACACAGTGTGGCTTTTGTTTCATTTAATTGCTTGTGACCTTCTTAATTGCTAATTTAACAAAATACCAAAGGGTTATATTTCAATTAAATTAGCAGTTTGGGGAGTGTTTTTTGTTAATATGTTTATTTTGAAGACGTTCTGGTTCTCTCTGCTTTCTATGTTGAGTAGATAAAAAGGTCTTCTCCTGACCAGGAGCGGGTTTAAATGTGAAGTTGGAAGTCCAGTATAGTTTTAATCCGCCCATGGGGCCGTGCTGAGTGTGTTTCATGGGTGGCTGGGTTCGCTCCTTCCTGGAAGGATGTAAACAGTAAAGGTGCGTCTGCAGAGTCGTGGCCTCTCCTGCCCAGAAAGCGCGCTTTCGGTGTAGTGCCCTGCTCAGATGTTGGTCTTCAGGTGGAGTCTGCCGCCGAATGGTTTACGGGGCATTTCCCTCTGCCTGTGTGTTTTCTTTGTGTTCCATGGCAAGTCTGTACGCTCCTGGAGACCAGGAACCCTGCCTCACCCTCCCCAGCATTGCTCCGCAGTCTAGCTTCCTGCTGGCCTGGGGGCGCGGCAGGCGGCAGGCTGGCTGGTCCGCACACACACCTGCCCTCCAAGCAGCACTCCTGAACCCGCGCTGAGAAAGGGCTCTGGAACTCCGAGACCCGAGTCGTTCCATTCGGCAGATGGCCTGCTTCGGGGTGAGCAGCGTGTATCGGAAGCACACGCAGGGCTGTTTCTGCCTTCTCTGCTCCCCCAGGTGCCGTTGCCCTTCTAATCATGAAAGCAAACATGCCCCTTGTCAGCTGGGGCAAGACTCGGAGCTCACCCAAGTATCAGGGGACCTAAATCCTCACGTGGGACATGAATTTACACTGTCAGGGAGTAGAAGGTCAATGCAAGAAGCATTAGTGTGTTGAGCCAGCTCCAGCTATATCAGTCTTGAACGAAATTAATATAAGGAAATTGACAAGCCTTGCTGGTTATTCCATAGCTTTAAGACCTCCACTAAAATCCCATCGTCTCATCTGCCCATTATTAACATTTCAGCAAAATATAAAGTTTTCATTAATCTCCCCCAGCAAATTTAGGACTGAAAACTGGCACTTGTTTGAGCTTTTAGGACTACATTAGCTGGTGTATTAAACAAAATATGTCATTCTTCAGTAGCTTCTGTAAGAAGCTAAATCAATTTCCTACTATATTTATGCACCACTTTATCTAAAAGCATCTGAATTATCATTTACAGCTAAGATGCTTTATTAGCAGCTGGCATTGAAATTGCTCAGTAAAAAATTATATGTCACGTTATAGTAATTTTTAAATTGGTTTTAATCCAACATCATAAAATGTAAAACTCTTAAGTGTGGTGTGTTGTTTTGGTTTGTTGGTGTGGTTTTTTTTTTAGTAATTGGCATTTTAGTATAATTAGCTGTTATCTCTTTCCAAATCAAGAACCTTCAATATTTAGAAAGTACTAATTAATAAAGAAAACGGGAATTCTTGAACTAAGTTGTATCTAATAATGGCATTTTCTCAAAAAAGATGGCTTTGAGTTATTTTTAAAAACATGAAAGGATTTTAATATTTCATCACACTTCTCCACAGTTCTCATACACATAAAAGGCTCTAAAGTCAAAATAAACACATCTTGGCAGTTCTGTTTCAGTCGGGTATGCAGTGGAGAAAGTGAACGATTTCTTGAAACGAAATCCTCACCAGCCGCTCCGTTAGAGATGTGCCTCGTCCCCGGGAGAGGGCGGTCGGATGGCGGCGTCTATCCGGAATCACGGGCCATCCACAGAAGGGACGCGGGTTCCCAGGGGCCCTGGCAGACGCTGAGCGCAGCTCTGCTCATCCTCGCCAGGTCACATTCGTTGGCCAGGCTGCCTCTCTGATCCTCGCCTTCCTGTGGACGTGGCACCTGGTACTCACAGAACGTTTTTATTGAGACTTGCTCTACCCTGTGCATGGCAGCACCAGCAGGGCTGGGCTACTGGGGCGAGCAAAGCAGCCACCGTGCCTGCCCTCTTGGGGCGACAGTCTAATGGCAGAGACAGGTAGTCTCTGTGATAAGTATTCTGAAGGAAAAGGGGTGGCAATGACAGGGGACCTGAACTAGACTTGGGGGCCCGGGGTGTCACCTGAGCTAAGCTCTTCAGGAAGAAGAGGGAGGAGCCTGGGGGAATCGGCCGGGAGGGAGTAGAATAGGAGAAGGGTGACGTGGGCAAAGAGAGCAGCGTGTGCCAACACTGAGATGGGACTGTCACAGGCGGGCAGTAACTGGCCGCTGAGGGCGAGGCTTGTCCTCGTGGAGAGGAAGCGTTATGGTAGTGGCTGGATGGCGCAGGCTGGGAGTGAGTCAGTGTTTGGAAAGCCAGAGCACACTCTAGCAGGAGGTCAGGGGAAGGCAGCGGGAGCCAGCTTTGACCTGAAAGCTTCCCCTGTAGCTCTGGCCGGGTGCTCGGTTGCTTGGTGTGTTGTTCCCATACACCAGAAAGGTTGTGGGTTCATTTCCCATGAGGGCACATACCTGAGTTGTGGGTTCGATCCCTGGTCAGGGCATGTATGGGAAGGAGGCAACCAATCAATGTTTCTCTCTCACATCAATGTTTCTCTGTCTCTTCCTCTCTCACATCCATAAAAACATCCTCGGTTGAGGATTTAAAAAAAGAAAAAGCTCATCCTGTAAGCAATACTGTGGGAAGAAAAAGCATGTACTTGTCAGGCTACCAGTTATGTAACAGATGTTCCTGTTTGTACCCAAATCTTGAGTTTGTAACTACTCCAACCGTATCCAAGGAGTTCTCTCTGGCTCTTCCCGTGGCCCCATCTCTAGCTGCTCAGCACAAGGCCAGGGCTCCCTGGCTGGCTGGCCAGCCTCTGCACCTTCAGGCCACACATTTCAAACTCCACAGGGTGAGAGAGTTTAGCTTTGTTTAGTTTGACCTTGGTCATGTGACTTCACCTCGAGAGCCTCGGATTCCCAAAGCCTCAGATGAGCAATGACAGCCATTGTCATGGTGTAAAGCACTTCACCATGCCTGCTGTGTAGCAAGCACTCATGTGTCCTAGCTTCTGTTTGATTATCTATTTATTTAGCAGAATTGAGTGAGAGCATGCCAGTTGTCTGTACGGCTTACAGAGACAAAGCACAAACTTGACTGGCTTCTGAGTTAGGGCAAGAGCAACCACTCAGCAACTTCAGTGCCAGGCTGAATGCGATCCTCTCTGACAGTAGAATAAAAATAATCATGGCTGCTACTTATTAAGCAGAGTATGTGTTAGATTGTTAAAGCACATTTTGACATTCTGTGTATGGCAAAGATGGGGGTTCAGAGAGCCGGTCGCTTGCCAAAGATCATGCAGCAAGTTGGAGGCTGAGCTAGGAACTGAGCCCAGGTCTCCCCGGATCCAGGGTCCAGTAGGAATGGAATTCAGCAGAAGGCGGAGTTTGGGCTAGCCTGCCAGGGTGGGGTTTTGACAGGTGCAGGGTAAGGGTGGAAAGGGTGTTCTAGGCCAAGGGTACCGCATGAGCAAAGGCCCCGAAGTAGAAAAACCTGCATCTGTGTGCGGTCTGGTAGTCTGGGAGTTGCTGAGAGAAGGTACATGTGAGAAATGACAAGTAAAATTGAAAATGTTTGTTTCAGCCAGGTTATGGGCAGTCTTGACTGCTTGGCTGAAGAAAGTGTGCATGATTCAGGAAGCCATGGGAAGCCAGGGACGGTTTTTCAGCACCAGTTGTCTTACTTGTCCCAGAGTCACATATCAGAGCACTTAGCATGCACAGAGCTCTCACTGAACGTTTGATGAGTAAAAAATGATCAAAGCCTTAGAAAGATGAATGGGAAAGGCCTGTGGTGGCTGGATTGCAGAGGGAGCCTGGTGGCCAGAGGCCAGTGGGAGACTGATAGCCATCGCGGGTGAGCTGGCCCGTGCCTGCATCTGTGGAAACGGGCGCAGGACGGCAAGCTGATATTTGAGAATCTCGGAAAGGAAGGGATTCTTCAAGAAGTATGGATTACTTGTATGATCAGGAAAATTAATATTAGAAAAAGAAACGAGAAATGTGACCACCCCTGCTTTGTGGTTTTGACTTTCTCTTGTGGAGACTGAGAGCTGCTGGGGAGCAGGAGTGTTTCTCGCCTTCAGTATCCGCACCGCCTGGCCCAGGGCCTGCCACAGAAGAGGCCGTGTTTGTGGAATTAATTGTTGAATGATTAATATGTTACCGTTCTCTGTTTACTGGAATGGCATTATTAAGTCATCGCTCAGCCTTTTCTTCTCCAAATTAAATAGCCCATATTATTTTAATTTATCCCAAAGCATTTTAAGCAGACAACATTTGCCAAGCCTCATGTATCTTTATGTGTTAAACTGCTTTTTCCTCCCCAGGTTCAAGGGCAGACGGGGTTTGTGAGGAGGACCCGCAAACTGACATAGCTACAGTCCAGGACATGCTTAGCAGCCACCATTACAAGTCATTCAGAGTCAGCATGCTCCACAGACTGCGGTTCACAACCGATGTGCAGTTAGGTAAGTGCATGGCCAGGTGACGGAGTGAACCCTTTATCTCAGTGGTCAGTGTAGAAATGGGGAAGGAAACAACATACAGTTTTCATGTGACCTGAATGACTGACGGTCATTTGTTTTCAGAGAAAATGTTTAAACAATGAAATTTAAAGTACCTCCTTTTCCCCAGCCGAGTGCTCTGTCTTGTCTTCTTTTTTATGAAGCAGAAGATTAGAAATAGAACTAACTTGAGACTCTTTTCAAACCGATTGACTTCCTGCGAGGTTCCATAATTCTCCTCCCTCCGTAATGCTCCGACTCGCCATGCTGAGACTGCGTGTAGCACTGCCATTTGCCTCTTCCTACTCCATGGATTGCTTGCCTGCTCACTCATGCACTTACTTATCTGGGAAGCTTTATAGTGATCTCAGAAGTTGTATTTGGATTCTCACCAGATAATTCGGAACTAACTTTCAGCTAATATTTGGTGTTAATGTATTCCAATCAAATGCTAAATTTCTGTTTTGACTTAAACCTAACGGGAGTAGAAAAAATGTCATAGCAGTCAGTGGCTGTCATGTATAGGTATCCGCTGTGTGTTAGACACTGTGCTAAGAGCTTCGCGTGCACCACTTAACCACCCAGAAGGTAGAATGTTTACCGTCCCCGTCTAATAGAGGAAGCAGATAAGGGGCAGAGATGTGAAGGCTTCCGCTCAGGTGCACACAGCAGGCGGGTTGGGGGTGTCAGGAACAGACACTGGTCTGGCAGTGTGGGAGCACCTGCTCACTAATAAGATGTGGGAGGAGGGGAGCCTGGGTGCATGCTGGCCTAGGCAGAGAGCTGGGCTGCCACTGACCTCTCCACACTGCTCCTGCCTGGGCCTCGTTTGCTTCCTGCATGAAGGGAGAAGGCCTGGAGTCTGGCTTTAAGGCTCACGACTTACGGTTCTCAGAAATGCTTTGTATGTGTCTCATCATAAAATCTTTTCTGATGTTGGCATTAGTCTGGCTAATTGTAATAAAGCCTGAAAAATATCTTAATAATTTCTTCCCAGCTTGACTGACAGGAACTTGAAATATGCTGACAGTACAGCTTAGTAACTGAAAGAGGAGCGTCAGAATCACAGCTGGTTTAAGTTGTGGCTCCATCAGTAACCAGCCATGGTAGGCAGGTGGCTTCATCGTTCCGAGCTCAGTTCCGTTCTGCTTAAGTGGGAGTGTTCGTGTACCAGCTCCCTCCGGGGAACCAGCCAGCAGTCCACACAAAGCCCGAGCACAGGGCCTGTGGTGCTAAACTGAGCGCTTTAGAGGACAGACTCGGGACTTAGAGGCCTGGGTCCAAACCCTGGCTCGCTTATTAGCTGTACCATCACAGGCAGATGACTCCGAATCTCCATCTGCACATTTGTAAAACGAAGAAACTAGTCCGCGGAGATGGGGTGATTGTGGGGATGGGATGTCATAGCACATGCAGAATACTTAGCGAGGCACCTGGCACAGAGCAAGTGCTCAGTGAACATCAGCTGCTGAGATGATGGTGATTCCAGCAAACTCAGTACATGAATTAGCACCCAGTAACTTTGAACCAAAACAAAGAACCACTCTTCCTCCCCCTCTCTAGACTGTTTCTCCCCCACACAAAAAATAAATCTCTAAAGTGGTTTAAAAAATGCTTATTTAATGTTGATTCTTAAAACATAAAGTTCCTTTAGGGGTGTTTTTTCTGGGGATGCTTTCCCTAGTATGCCTCCTAGAAATAAAAATAAAAGACTGCTCAAGAAGAAACCAGGCCCAGAAAGGGGGCCAAAAGTACAGACTGTATGATTCCATTTATGTAGCATTCAAAAATACACAAAAATAATCTGTGTGGAGGTAATGATGGTGGTTATCCTGGGAGCTTAGACTTGAGGGGCTTCTGGGACACTGATAAAGTTCTATGCCTTATCTGGGTGCTGATTACATGAGTCTGTAGACTTTGTGGAAAGTCAAGCCTACATACGCTTATGATTTATGAACTTTCCGTTGGTATAGTTTCAGTGAAAAGTTTACTAAAATAAGGATGCTCCTCAGACATCCAGTTTGCCTGTGCCTGAATGCAGTGCCTTCCCAGTAACAAAGGGTCTGTTTTTTCTGAGTGGGCTTAGTTTTAAGAAGCTTAATAAATAACCAGAGTGCAGCCAAGATAAAAGGCTAGGAGAGAAGGTACGGGTTTTCCCAGGGGAGCATAACCAGCAAATCCACTGATCCCCAGGGTGAAATACCAGTGCAGACCTGCTTTGTGGGCTTCTTGTCCCTAATTTTTTCTCAAGGCAAAAAGCCAAACTTTAATTCATCAGACTCCCACCTGTACATTTAGAGGGAAAGGCCCAGGGCCCCGGCAGGGTGTCTCAGTTGGCTATAGCGTCCTGACACACAAAAGTTGTGAGTTCAGGCCCCGGTCAGGGCACATACAAGAATTAACCAGTTAATGCATAAATGAGTGGAACAACACATCTATGTTTCTCTCTCTTTCTCTCTCTCTCTCAAAAAAAAAAAAAAAAAAAAAAAACATAAAGGAAAAGGTCCAGAAAAGGATCTGCGAGAAGAGCGGAGCTTGGGTGTGAATCCCAGCACTGCTACTTAGCCAGTGTCGCCTTGGGCAAGTCCCCCCCCCCCCCCCCCCCCCGTTAGTCTTAGCTCCTGTCATTTAAAAAGTGTGAACTACATTTACCTTTCCAGATTGTATGGAAGTGGCCCATAGGAGCTGTATTCTCATTGGTAGCTTATCTTAGTGTTGTTATTGTCTATAACATTTATTTTGCTTATTACTTTCTCTCCTAGTCCACTAATGACCTTAAGAGAGCAAGACGCTTTCTCTCCTAGTCCACCATCTTGAAAACAAGTAACTAGATCCCTCAGATTAGGTAGTGGCTCTGTTGTAGACACAGTGGAGACGTCTCAGGTAGCCATGGATGACAATGACACTAGCATCTCTCCCTGGAGCAGAGGTTCTCAGAAAAGAAGTGGCTAGAGGCCAGGTCCCAGCCGCTCTGGGTGCTTCCAGAGGTGCACATGGCTCCCTCTGGTGGAGCATCACGGCTCTGCAATGCTTCTGAAACATCAGAATGTTTCTATTATGCACCTAAGTTCAATCGTTAGCATTATAAGTAGAAACTGCGTTAATTAGTCCTACGAAATTGGTTGACAGATAAACTGTGCCCTGAGTCCTGTACCATGAAGTGAATAAATACACTCAGTTTCTGTTCTCATGTACAAGTTCAGATATGTAACTTAAGACCCTGTCTCCCTCCTTGCAAAGCAGATGATATCACCCTTTCATTCTGAGAACAACAAAAGCCTGCACACAGCAATCCAGAAATCCTTCCCTCCTGAAACAGAACCCACCACAGAGTGCCTGGCAGCAAACAGCACATCCCCATGAGCTGGACCCTGAGCTCAGTAATAATTTATTTTATTCCCACTGATGAGCTAGGTGCTTCAGATCACCAAGTGATGCACAGCCACCTCTGCTCGCCCCTCCTGTCAGTCAGAGCAGAGGCAGAGCAGAAGTTGCCTTGCCCCCTGTGGCAGGTTCCTCTAAGTGGTAAGTGTCTGGGTGCGCATGCACCCCGCTGTGCTGTTAAGTCCATAGGAAATGACCGGCCACTCGACCCCGGTGGTCGTCACGCAGCGGGGGACCAGATTCCCAGCCCCGATGCCAGCTCAGCTGCTTGTCTTCTGAGGGCAGTTGTGGGCGCTGCTCCACTTTTACCACCTGCCGCTTATTTCTGCTGTCGGGATGAGAGAATCAAATTTGGATCTGCAGGACCCAAACTTAAACCAGTTTCCCGCCAGACTTTTTAATAATTGGGGTCTATTAAAGAAATCTATGGCAAAGATCTGATCTTTTTAACGAATATTAACAAGAAGAATTATAATTTTTTTTAAATATATTTTATTGATTTTTTTTACAGAGAGGAAGGGAGAAGGATAGAGAGTTAGAAACATTGATGAGAGAGAAACATCGATCAGCTGCCTCCTGCACACCCCCCACTGGGGATGTGCCCACAACCAAGGTACATGCCCTTGATCGGAATCGAACCTGGGACCTTTCAGTCTACATGCCGACGCTCTATCCACTGAGCCAAACCGGTTTTGGCAAGAATTATAATTTTTAAAAGCAGTTACGGTTTATCAAGTGCCGAGCACTTTGGTGACACTCTTACATGCTTTGTCTCCTGTAATTATGGCACTTTTACTAGCTGACATTATCTCCATATTTCATATGAGGAAACTGGGGTGCAGGTGAAAATCTGCTAATGAAGCCAGAATCAGAACCCAAGTCTGCCTGAGGCCAAGTCTTATGGCTGCCTACTATCATATGCCTTGAATGTGAATCGTCATTGCACTAATACTCTAGTTCTATAACAATTTCCAGTGTACAGTGAACTTTCACCCCTGTCACCTTATTTAATCCACATAGCACACTCATGATGTTATTTCCATTTCATACCTGAGAAAACAGGCTCGGAGGAGTGAATGAAATAAAGCACTTAGCATTTACTGGCACCGAGCTATTACTTAATAGGTACTGACTCCCTTGCCCTCACCCTGAGCCACCAGATATACTAGTACAGTGGGATATCCAGTCCCAGTCCATACGCTAACCCCGGTCCCTCATGCCACAGGTGCCTCAGTCTAATAACCTGCCTGCACAAAGGAAGTGACTGCTTCCCTTTGACCAATTTTGCGTTTTCTGCACATCGCTCGCTCTTCTCCTGTCCTGGCATGTGGAGCTGTGTCATTGTGGCTTGGGTGCCACTGTTTCACCCCCATTCACATCGTTAGTCAGTTGCTGCACTTCCCTCTGGGCCTGAACCTGACCTCAGAATCCTTCCCTGCACAGCCCTCTGAGCGGCCCCTGCCAGTCACTAGAGCTGGTTCTGAAGTCGAAATTGATTTGCCATCTCTCCTCCGGAAAGCTCCCCAAACAAAGCCGCTCTGCCTAACCATTGCTGTGTCTCCTGAAAACATTCTTGGAATATTTGTCTTGTCTGCTTCCCCTGTGTTGGGCCTAGAAGTACAGATGCCCGTAAGTGTAGACTTTGCCTGAGCTTGTACCAAGTCGGGGTGTCTTTCATTTCTTGATCTTCCATTTGCCTGATCCTGTGTGGCTGGCTGACCATGGGATCAGGTGCTAAGAGATGGGTGATACCCAAACATGCCGAGACTGGCAGGGTGAAGTAGGTTTGGGGAAAATTGAAATTAAAAGGATCAGATGGTGAGTACCAGCCACGATCTAGAAAGCCACAGTATTCTATCAGTGAGCATTTGCTGGGCTGGCTGCCGAAGCTGCCTTACGACACGCCTGCCAAGGGGCCGTCAGAAACCCATATAAAAACCCGGCAGAGAGGCGAGGACATCCCCTGTTTGCCTCTCATTCACACAGAGCCTTTGGGCAGTGCTTCCTGTCCTGAGCCTGCATCAGAACCACCAAGTCCCTGACCCATCCCAGACCTGCCCGCCCAGCGTCTCCCCTTAACTGTGGGGTTCAGGGAGCGCAGCCCCAGAGCAGAGGACTTTCTTGACTCATCTCTGTCCAAGGCTTGTTTTCCTGACTGGGCAGGTGGCCTGGTTTTCCTGACGGCCTCAGGCTGGGAAATGCTCCGATAATTGTGCCACTTCTGCTAACTTGATTCCTTCACCATCTCATTCGTCAGTAGAGACCAGCCCCAAGTCCCCAAAAGGAAACATAATATACCTTGAATTCAGACCGTGGTACGAATACATAATATATCATCTGTGTCGTACTGCGTATATAGCCTAGCAATTCTGTTTAGGTTACACAAATTCTGTATTGGATTTCCAGATGAAGACTATATTAAGCCCAGTCAGTGTGGCTCAGTGGTTGAGCATCAACCCATGGTCCTAGTTCAGTTCCGATCAGGGCACATGCCCAGATTGTGGGCTTGATCCCCAGTAGGGGGCATGCAGGAGGCAGCCAATCAATGGTTCTCTCTCATCATTGATGCTTCTGTCTCTCCCTCTCCCTTTCTCTCTGGAATCAATAAAAATATTTTTAAACGAAGTCTATATTGTAAAATAATCTCTACCCAAAGATTACCTCCATTGTCTCTTTATAAAGCAATCCACATGTATAATGACAATACTTGTGATCACAGTAGTTATTTATCTAAATCAGCAAGTCCAGTAGCACATATGGTAGAGAAGGCAGTGAGCTTTCCTCTCATAAACCCACTCCACTCGGGTTTGTTTGTAAGGGTTGCCCACAGCACTCTGCTGAAGCAGCATCTTGAACCGCGTCCCCGGGCAGCAGAAAGAAACTCTGTGATTGATTAAAAATGTCTGCCCTGGGCCTGAGCATGATGGGAGGCAGCATATTTGCCATCTATTGTCTTTCCTGGCTTATCTGTCCGATCTCCGTTATTATTTAACTTCCTAGTTAATATCTATACGTCAGCACTCAAGGAAGACCTTATTACAGAGTTATTTTTTCATATACAATATGCAGACTTAAACACATTAGCAACACAAGACTGTGTGTGTGAAAGCAAACAGCTGTGCCCGGGCTTGATTACTCCTCGGGCTCCCGCTGATGCTAGAGTAGATCTCTGCGGCTGTGTGGCAAAACGCTCGCCCCGTTATTTCCTGATGGCATGCCTACGGTGTACAGTTGAAGTAATTACATAATCTGGAAATGCTTGTTCTTAAGGAGTGGATTGCTCCTCCCCCCACGTTTCTGTTGCATTTTCTTTTTGAATACTAAGGAGATAACCCTTCTCCGTTCAAATACACTAAAATGATCAGGAGACATGCAGCCTGCTTAGCTCCAGAACCCCTGGACCCTTGGAGTAATTTGAGGACGACAATTCTAGTGTTAAATGTTAAAGGATTGTCCTGTCCCTGGTGTGGCAACATTTTCTAAACCAAAATGTAGAATAGAAGAGGGAAAAAACACTAATGGACTTAGGAGAGCGAGAGAGTGAGAGAGTGAGAGAGAGAGAGAGAGAGAGAGAGAGAGAGGCTATCCAGTTCCTTTATCCCATCAGTGCTCAATGCAGTGATGGGGCTGAGGGGAAACCTGACAGAATGTCGGGAAATCGAGGGGCTTTTTCTAACTGTCTACTTCCTCTAGGTGCCTGCTCCCAGATCTGCTTTTTTGCGATTCCTGCTGAGTACTCCAGGTTGCTGATGACAATGTGTCCGGTCCCTCAGGTGGCTGAGAAAGAACTGAGAATTGGAAAAAGGCGCCAACCGCTGGCATAATAGAATTAATGGGATAGGACAGTGGTCGGCAAACTCTTTAGTCAACGGAGCGGCAAACCGCATGTGGCTCGTGGGCCGCGGTTTGCCAGCCACTGGGATAGGCCGTCTGAGAGGCCGTCCAGACTGACACTTCCTCTCCTTGGCCCCGGAGCCCTGGCCAGGCGCCTGGGCCTGAGCGTGGGAAGACCCGACGTTCCCACGCTGTGAGCGACGCTATAAGTTATCTTAGGGAACGGCATTACTGCTTCCGCTCATAAGCTCACCCAAGGTCTCTGTTTTCCGGGAGAGTATTTAGTTTGGGACTCTAACTGCCGCAGCACAAAATCTTTGTAACGCTTTCTCCACAGAGGGAATGCACCCTCCTTTGAGAAAGGCGCTCCCGGAGTTAAACGGTCTCGGGCTCGTCCTGTAAGCCCTGCCCTCACGCCGAGGGCTGTGTCGAGTGTTGCTGTACATTCATGATCTCATTCACGTGTGGGCCGCCCCTTAGTTGGCATCAAGGCTAATGGTCTAGTCAGGCACACTTAGACTCGTCACTGACCACTCGTTGGAATTGGCATCTGTTAGCTAGGCTCCTGAATGGTTTCGGATGGTTCCCCCCGAATGAAACCGGTGATCTGGGGCCCTAGCACCCCACTTGATCTGAGGAGCATCAGGATCTCCCGGCCCTCATTTCGGTTGTGACCCACAACATGGCTTTGTCACCTCTTTGGGGTTCCTAGCATGTGGCCCTGGCTCTGCTTCTTAAATTTGTATTGATGACTGCGAGTCCCCACTGTGCAAGCGCTGCACAGTGAGACAGGAGAGCTGGTCTGGTTAAGCCCTGGCCAGATGGTATGGGGATGTGCATTATGGCCGCAGATCTGTCATCAGTGGGTGACATTAGACAAGTCATGTCCCTGCCCTGAGCCTCCATTTCTTCTTACGGAGAATGAAAGCCCCAGACCAGGTGATCTCTGAGGTCTCGTTAAGCCCAGACAGCATGCGTGTCTGATCCGGGGTGTAAATTCACACGAGTTGCACAGGCTTCCCTGGCTGCTCTGTGGCCGCCATCGATCGGCCGCGTGGGTTCAGTGAAATCCACTCTGGCAGAGAGTTGTTCGGTGGCACTCCCGGGGGCTTTCCCAGGCTTCCGCGGCTCTGGGTAGCCCGGAGACAAGAGGATTGTGGACTTGTGCAAAAGCCACTCCGGGATTTAACAACAGTGGGGGTTTTGTCGTCTTAGGCCGAGAGTTGTAGGAAATTGATGAATGAACCACAGCTCGCGATGGCTGAGCAAATAAACAATAACTCAGGAAATACACTGAGGTATGGAAAGTCAAATGCTCTAACTTGTGCCAAACTGGTGTTTTAGCTTCCTAAAGGGGCGTTTTAAGCGTCTCTCACAGGAGGTGTGCTCCTGGGAGTCCAGCAGGCTGCCCTGGGACACTAGGGAATAGCTGATGGGTCAGAACACGCTAGACTTAGTTTGATGGGCTGGGGTTCAGCCCAGCTCTGCCATTTGCTAACTTGATTCACGCGGGGCAAATGCATCATGTCACCTTTCTGAGGTTCCTCTTTAGTAACAATTTTAGGGATAATTGATGGAGCCCTTGTTTATGGGCCAGGCACTCTCCTGAAGTTTTTTGTGTGCTTCTGCCATTTCATTTTCATGACGCCCCCAGGAACCGGTACTGTTGGTACCCCATTTTACAAAGGAGGAAGGGCAGGCTCGCTGAGGGAAAGCAGGATAACATCAGTGGAAGTGTGCTGGCAAACTCAAGATCTCCAAGTTAATAACCTACAGGCCCTCAAGGATGGGGTTCCCCAGCATAAATGTTTCCTCGGCTCCAGGTGTGAGAACATTCCTCTTGCTGTTGAGTTGAACTCTTTTTTTTAAAATATATATTTTATTGATTTTCTACAAAGAGGAAGAGAGAGGGATAGTTAGAAACATTGATGAGAGAAACATGGATCAGCTGCCTCCTGCACACCCCTTATTGGGGAAGTGCCCGAAACCAAGGTACATGCCTTTGACCAGAATTGAACCTGGGACCTTTCAGGCCACAGGCCGACGCTCTATGCACTGAGCCAAACCGGTTTTAGCTTGAGTTGAACTCTTGGAGGTCGCAGTGATACCTGGTGACAGGAGGTTATTGTAAGGATTCATGGGTATGAGGACAGTGGGGGCCCAGCTGGGTAGTCGTGGATCCTGGTTCTTCAAAACCTGGGGTGTAGAGCAGGTCCCAGAGAGAATTTCCTTCGCCCCCAGATTGCGGCCAGCAGTCCCTTGTTCACATCCCTCTGTGCTCCCTCAGCTCCATTGTTCTGACCCTTGTCACTCGATGTGTGTCACAGCCCAGTGCCTAACTCCTGATCATAATAGTCATGAGCAGTGGTAGTATGGGTCACTAGCTGTGAATGAATCACTATGCCAAGCACTCTACAAGTCTTATTTCACTTAATCCTACGAGTCCCTGAGGCCGTACGTCACTATTCCGTAGCACCTTGGCCAAAGTCACAGGGTTAGGAAATAGGCAAGCTCATACCTGAACTCAGAACTCTGGGGCTCCGAAGTCCCTGCCCCTCACCTCTCTGCACTACTGCCTTTAAATCTCCAACAGGCCGCCCCCGCCTTCCTGACAGTGTGGTCTACACCTAGAACCCAGCGCTGGCGCTGCTCACAGGTTCGTCTGTTAGCAGAGGAGGATATGCAATGCTCGTTTCCTTGCATGGAAATCTCTGGTTGGTTAAAACAGGCAAGGGTCTCCTTGCAACGCTAAAGCCTTGGACAGATCATTTCCCCGGAGAGCTGTGTTTACGGCAGAGTTGCATTTTTGTTTATTCTGAGCTGTCTTGTTAAGGGAGGATTGATACGCAGCATGGATGGGGGACAGCCATCAGGCGGTGTTTTCTGCGTCTGACGGCGGTGTGATAGTTGGCTGCCGGGGCAGTTGGGCTCCCCGTATCTGGAAGCTGTCAGAAGGGGGAGCATGAAAAGGTCATGGCCGATGGCCGCAGATCTGTGCGTAGGGAGAAACCTGGTAAAAGAGACAAATGGCCTCGCTTGCTTCCGAGGGCAGGGCTGACGCTGGCCACTTCGGGCCATGCTGGGCTCTGTTGTTCCTTCCCTGCCATGGCTGGGGGGCGGAGCCTGCGGGCGCCACTGGGAGGGAGGCCCGGGCTGGGCCTAACGGAGCCCTTCCCAGCAGCTCGGTCTTGGGCCCTGAGACCTGTCAGATGGAATAACCTTCCGTTGCCATCACTTGTCATGATCGTCCGTGACAAAATGCAACCATGCTGAATTCTGAAATGGGAACCCCAAAAAGCCAACTTTTAAAAAGGTCTGGGTTTATTTGGTGAAACTTTATTTTGGAGAAGTACAGAAAAGGAGAGGAGGTAGCCAGAGCTGACCACCGTTGCCAGTCAGCAGCATATCCTTCTCATCTCTTGTCTATACATGTTTTTCTGTGCTTTTCACATGGCATCAGAATTCCTCCACGCCACGCCTCCCCACACATCATTTTTCTTGGTTATGTCCCCTGGCGTCATGGCTGCATTAACTAAGCCTCTGCTGTTGGCCTTTTAAGTTGTAGAAATACAAACTTTACAAAAGCCAGCTTCCCTTGTTTTCTTGGCTGTCTGCTTGTTGAATTACTTAAAACTAGTGCACAGCAGCACTGTGAGGAGTGCCTCTGCTGTTCGGTTCAGGGGCTTTACCACAAGTTCAAAACCAGGTTCAGTGGGCGGGATAAACAGCAGAGTGCTGATAGGGCTTCATGCTCCCATTTCCCACGTATGAGCAGAAATCGGTGTGCACTTATTGTCACGTTTGAATATTTATTCGTTCCTTGGTGAAAATGGAGAGAGAAGACTAAAACTGGGTGGGCAGAGTTTCTCATTATGTCCTCTTGACTCAACTGAATGAGTCTGTGCAGAGCAATGCAGAGAACCATGTTTAGGAACCAAAACCTCTGGGCCTCCAGCCTTGGACAGGCACCGTCCCCTCGCCTGGGGCGCTGGTGAACACCGCAGTCTTTTGGAACAGGGTCGTGGCCGAGACGACACCCCTGGAACCGGATTGCCTGGCTTTCTCGCTTTGCAGCTGTGTCATCTTCTTGGACAAGTTACTTTGACCTCCTGTTTCCGTTTCCTCCTCCATAAAATCGGGACAAGTGTTGTAACCAGCTTCAGAAGGTTGTGAGACTTGAGTCAAGGTACACAAAGGGTTTCTAGCCATGCTGGCACATGGTTGGTGCCAGCTAATGTTCACCCTTCTTGGCCCCTGGCCTAAACTGGCACCAGCCTCCTAACTGGTCTCCTCGCCACCAGGCCGCCTCCTCCGTCCAACCAAAAAGTAGACATGCCTCATTCTCCCAGGTCAGGGACAGAGCGGTGTCTGCCGCCCGGCTGGATGCTACAGGCTCCTCTGCAGCAGTGGAGGCTGGGTGCCCAGGAGCCTGGGCTCTGCCGGGGACTGCCTTGGCGCCCCTGAGCCCGGCTTAGAGAGCTGCCGCTCCTCCAGCCAGAGCAAGCCTCACCCCTGCCTGAAGAGCTGAGACGCACACATACCTCAAGGAGGAGGAGATTATTTAATTGTGCAAAAGGATTTTCCCATCAGGAAAGATTCCCCTTCAGGTTCCTTTAAATAGTGACTCCTCTAGGCAGGCGAGGGTTTTACAGATCATTAACTACCTGACTGAGAGCCTGCAGGGCAGAGAAACTTAAAACTCAAGTGTTGGGGGCCCCTGCCAATGACAGATCAATCCAAAATGAAGATAAAGTATCTCTGGAGCTGGAAGTCAGTGGGAAATGCGATTTGATTCAGAAAAAAATCTGATTTCCGTGCACCTTTTTTGGAACACGCCAATTGTTATAAGTGGCACTCCACCTGCCCCACCTGCCTGCCCATCTTGAACTTGATGCATTCGCCTCCCGTCTTCATCCTCAAACCCCAGACTTGGGGTTCTCCCCTCTGCCCAGTGACTGCACAGTAACCTAGGAAAGGGCGTCATTGGGAAAGTGTTCCCGTGGCTGCAGAGTTAGGCAGTTGATGTAGAGAGATAGCCAGTAATGGATGAACTATCCTGTAACAATTTGCAGATAAAAATAATAGAAGTTAAAGCGTACTTTACATGATAAAAGAAAGATGAAAGAGGACTGGAGTCCCTTACGTCTGAGACGGTTACGGAGTCCCGCTTTGCGAAGTAGGCTCTGTTGGGAAGATTGATGCCACGGGGAGTGACCTTGGCTCGGAGCAGGAGCTGGTGATGTATGTATGAGCATCCCTCTGCTAAATGGACCCAGGTTTGTGGCACTAATATACATGGGAGCCCAGCACCAAACTCAGCACGGCAATAAATCAACAGCCACTTTGGGTGTCATTTCTGGTTTATATTCCACTGTTGTTCTATCACTTTAATTCATGTCACTATCATCTTTTCATCTGGAACAGTTTTATATAATTTTCCAGTGGAGTTACCTGACAAATCCTATCAAATTAACAAGGTACATTAACAATATTGACTGACTACGACTTCGGGAGGTGCAGGACCGCAGAATGAAATTTTAAAACCGTGTCTCTGGTGATGATTTTTTTTTCTTTCCGTCCTCTCTCTCAGAGAGAAATGTGGGCAGGGTCTGTTCCGCAGGAGAGAGATGCACATTTATTTTGCTCTGCTCATTTTGACTTTTATAAATACCAGAATAAGCAGAAGGAGAGGGGACCGAGAGAGAGAGAGAGAGAGAGAGAGAGAGAGAGAGAGAGAGAGAGAAACACTTGCTACCAACAACCATGGCGCAAGTACCAGACCTTTAACCATTAATATCCAGACCTTTAGCAATTAATGACCGAATCGGAGGAGGAGTGTAACTGGGTGGTCGCCATCTGTTTTAAGTGAAATGTAATAAAATAGGTCTCCTGATACATTCTTGCCCTCCTGAAATCATCTAGACCCGAGCGTCTGAAGTCAATTGGACTTATGACATTATGCCTAATTGAAATATGGTGTCCCTGAAATATATCTAATGACAAATCCCAGCATTCGATTAATGAAAAAAATACCAATTGTTTGTCTTTTCCCAAGACCACAGAATAATGGCCAGGGACAAGCAAGCGTGTTGCATTGTTTCGGGGACAGCTGACGAGACTCCGGTGGTCTCCTGCCTTTGTCTGACTGTGCGGGATTTCTTTATTCGGACGAGGAAAAGGAGCCGAGTGCAGGCTGTGGCAGACCTAATCATTAGGATGTTGTTTGTGTATTATTTTCTTTTTTTCCAGTTTGCTTTGGGGGGTTGTGGGGGGTTTTGTTGTTATTGTTTTAATCGAACTGTCTCTCATCCGCTTTTGCTTTTGGCTTACCAAGTTTTGTCACATCATATTGAAACATTTCTGAGGGTGACCCAGAGAAGGAACTGTATTAACTCTGGTTGTCTTTGCTGTTACAGTATGCACATTTGATTCTTCTGTTCCTAATATCTTTACTTCATTTTGCTCTTTTCACTTTAACCCTGACCTTTAAACTGTGGCCTGAAAATTAATTACTTTCAAGACTCCATCTGGGGCCCACTCTGGCAGGCGTGTTGGAGGTTTTTGTCACTTCATGAACAGAAACCCTCGGTTTTCAGCGGGAGAGGAAGGAGAGCATCTAGCCTCAGCCGGGTGTGTCGGGCTGAGCCCGCACTGCCGGCGGCCGGGTGTGTCCGGCTGAGCCCGCACTGCCGGTGGCCGGGTGTGTCGGGCTGAGCCCGCACTGCCGGCGGCCGGGTGTGTCCGGCTGACCCCACACTGCCGGTGGCCGGGTGTGTCGGGCTGAGCCCGCACTGCCGGCGGCCGGGTGTGTCGGGCTGAGCCCGCACTGCCGGCGGCCGGGTGTGTCCGGCTGAGCCCGCACTGCCGGCGGCCGGGTGTGTCGGGCTGAGCCCTCACTGCCGGCGGCCGGGTGTGTCCGGCTGAGCCCGCACTGCCGGCGGCCGGGTGTGTCCGGCTGAGCCCGCACTGCCGGCGGCCGGGTGTGTCGGGCTGAGCCCTCACTGCCGGCGGCCGGGTGTGTCCGGCTGAGCCCGCACTGCCGGCGGCCGGGTGTGTCCGGCTGAGCCCGCACTGCCGGCGGCCGGGTGTGTCTGGCTGAGCCCGCACTGCCGGCGGCCGGGTGTGTCGGGCTGAGCCCGCACTGCCGGCGGCCGGGTGTGTCGGGCTGAGCCCGCACTGCCGGCGGCCGGGTGTGTCGGGCTGAGCCCGCACTGCCGGCGGCCGGGTGTGTCCGGCTGAGCCCGCACTGCCGGCGGCCGGGTGTGTCCGGCTGAGCCCGCACTGCCGGCGGCCGGGTGTGTCAGGCTGAGCCAGCACTGCTGGTGGCCAGGGACGGCGCTGGGCACTTCCATGGGTGCCCAGGACACCCCTGTCCTGGGCGCCACCTGTGTCCTCCTGACACCTTTGCTCGCCGGCCCTGTGCAGCGTGGCCCGTCTGTCTAATTCTGAGGGGAAAGCTGAGCTGCCGGACGTGGCATTCTGGATGCCTGTTGAAAAGTGTGTGTGGCATCAGGCTCACACCCTGCGGACTCCCCCTCAGTGGAGCAGTGACCGCCGCAGCCTCAAGCTGGGCTCCGACACTTAAACTTGGATCCTCCTGCGACTTCCTTTCCGTCTAGCGCGGATAATGTCAGAGAAGGGAAGAGAGAGATTTTCCCCATTTTTAATTTGTGAGATTTTTTCCAGATTAGAAACTCTTCATATTGGTAGCTTGGCTATTTAGGCTGATATTACATATAACTGATAGTACAGATTTATCTCCAACCCAGATATTATTCTAAAATAACAACAAAGACCACGGTGCGGGGGGTGGGGGGGAGGGTAGAAGGGGAGACCACTGATGCCCGTTGGGTGGCTCATTTGATTGGCAGGAGGCAACCAATTGATGTAGCTCCACATAAGAAACATCCATGTTTTCTCTCTCTCTCTCTCTCTCTCTCTCTCTCTCTCTCTCTCTCTCTCTCTCTCTGTCTCAAATCAAATATATATATATATATATATTTTATATCCTCGGGTGAAGATTACCAAAAAAAAAGACAACACAGACCACTGATCATAATTGGTTTTAAATGAGCCTTATAGCTTATGTAATTGTAATATATAGATGATGTAGGGTTAGCACAACATAAGTAATTGTATGTGTTATATCTACGAAGGCATCGTTCTCAATGCTTTTTTATATAATTGTTGGTTGCCCACCCCCTCTCCTCACCCACTCGAGACACCAAACTGTGCAGCTCCTCTGCGCCACTTGGAGTCCCCTGAGGTCTGTCTCCGCCGCGGCCCCCCGGGGCCCCGAGAAAGAGTCGTGTGCCCCCAGTGTGTGATTTACAACGCAGGTCAACTGACCAAACTGAAATGCTTACAGCTCCCGCTTCTGTGGCTTCTCTCTTTGTCCCCGGCCTCCAGGCATCTCCGGAGACAAGGTGGAGATCGACCCCGTCACCAGCCAGAGAGCCAGCACCAAGTTTTGGATCAAGCAGAAACCCGTCTCAATCGACTCGGACCTGCTCTGTGCCTGTGACCTTGCTGAAGAAAAAAGCCCCAGTGAGTCGTCCCTTTTATTTATGTCTCCTTTCTCCCCCCTCCTCCCCGTGTGCCGGGTGCCAGGAGGATATATTGCCGCCATGTCCTTTTTTCCTTGGGTCTGTTTAATTCATTACCAGAAATTTCTTTTAATCAAATGGGATTGTGTTATGGTGCCCAGAGCCTCACGTGGTCCCCCTCCCGCTCCGTCTGGATGGCAGCGGAGAAGCCGGTGGTGCCTGACCCCAGGAGCCCCGCCTGGGCGCCCCGGGGGAGGGGCCCTTCCCGCTGAGCGTGAGCAGCCAGCAGAGCCCTCGGTTCGCTCGGTGCTTTCCGCCGCTCCCCTTTCGGGGGACGTGGCCAGTCAGTCCTGGGCCTGCCTTCCTTCCTTGCCAGATCAGGGGAAGCTGGGGATTTCCTGTCAGCTGAGGACTAGATTTAGATATCCATCATGCCGAAGTGTCAACACCCTCCCGATTATTGGCAGTTGCACGACCTACCAGCTCGTAATTAAACTCCCGCCTGGTCCTGCAGAAGAGATCGCTGCGGGTTGGCCATCCTCTGCTTCCACTGTGAAAGTAGATACAGCCTGGTTGTATGTTTTGGCATGTTTTTGCAGTTCAGTGATTGAGTATAGCAGTAAGATTGATCGTTTTTAGGACTTCGGTGGCATCCAGGGGCAGAAAGGACACAGATCACACTGAAATCCCTCCGTGGAAGGAAAAATTGTATAACATAGAAGGATTTGTTAGTTGCCTGGAGAAGGCTATGAGACAGTGGTTCTCAAAGTCTGGTCCATATCAGCATCACCTTTGAAGTTTACAAAATGCATTTACTGTCGTAGGTGGTGTTTCTCAGTGGTTAGAGCATTGGACTATGGACTGAAGGGTTGTGGGTTCGATTCTAGTTAAGGACACGTACCTTGGGTTGCAGGCTCGAGGCCAGGGCATGTGCAGGCAGCAACCAATGGATGTGTCTCTCACATTAATGTTTCTCTCTCTCTCTCTCTGCCTCTCCCCCTCCCTTCCACTCTAAAAACCAGTGAGGGTAAATAAAAACACCGTTACCCACAGCCCACCCCCGTAGGTTCTGATTTGGTAACTTGGAATATAACTTGAGCATCTAATGTTTGTGTTCCCCTTTTAACCAGTGTCCACTAAATTTGAGAACAAATGTTATAAGCAATGATAAGAGATGTAAAGGCCAGCAAGTGTTTATAATATGGTTCCAGCGTTTGAGCTAATACTGACTAGACAGAAGCCTACAGGACACCGAGCCCCACAAGGGCCTGTAGGCTGGGCACATGCCACACAGCCTCACTGATGGATGGGCATTTCACTGTTCTGTCCGTTCCAGTTGTGTTGGGCTGAATAGTCTTCTCTCTCAATTTGTTGGCCTACAGCTTGGCAAGAAGGGAGAACTTAGTGGAATAGGGGGAAAGAAGGAAGGCCAAGGGCCCCCCCCCCCTTCCCTCCATTCCTGTCAGCCCAGTGAAGCCTTGACTGTGATGGCTGCCAGAGGGGCTGGTGAGGATATTGCTGGGCTGCCCAGTTCCCTCTGCTTTTAAATAAACATCTTCCTAATCCCTCTCACTCCAGCTTGTCAGCCAATAAATATGTCATTGTTCTGGTATCTTTTCTTGTCTGGGAAGCTCTTTAAATGTCCTTCAATTCTAAATGATAGCTTTGCTGGGTAGAGTAATCTTGGTTGTAGGTTCTTACTTTTCATCACTTTGAACAGTCCCTTCTGGACTGCAAAGTTTCTATTGAGAAAACAGCTGGTAGTCATAATGGGAGCTCTCTTGTAGATAACTAAGTGCTTTTCTTTAAACAAATAAATTTTTCCTCTTAATCCTCACGTGAGGACATGTTGAGAAAGAGAGAGGGAGAGATAAACATCGATGTGAGAGAGAAACATCACTGAGACCAAGAAATGTTCATCAGTTGCCTTCTGTTCCAACCTGCAACCCAGGTGTGTGCCCTGGCTGGGAACTGAACCAGCTTTTGGTACATGGAGAATGCGTGGCCAGCTGAGTCACTCTGGCCAGGCCCAACTGGTTTTCTTGCTGCTTTTTTGATTCTCTCTTTCGCCTTAGGCAGTTTGGCTCAGTGGATAGAGTGTCAGCTTGTGGACTGAAAGGTCCCGGGTTTGATTCTGGTCAGGGACATGGGCCCGGTTGCAGGCTCTGTTCCCAGGAGGGCCGCAAGTGGCAGCCCATCAGTGATTCTCTCGTCACTGGTGTTTCCAGCTCTCTCTTCCTCTTCTTTCCTCTGAGATCAAAATCCGTATTTTAAAAAGATTCTCTCTTTGTCTTTAGTGTTTTACATTTTAATTATGTGTCTTGGTGTGGGCTTCTTTGGGTTCATACTACTTGGGACTGCATTTCCTAGACTTGAACGTTGTCTTCCTTTATGGTTAGGGAAATTTTCTGTCATTTTTCAAGTAGCTTTTCAATTTCTTGCTCTCTCTTCTTTCCTTCTGGCACTCCCAAGATGCAAATGGTATGTTTGAAGTTGTCCCAGGGACTCCTTACACTATCTTCATTTTAAGGATTTTTTTTTTCTTTTTGCTCTTCTGATTGGTTCTTTATAGTTCAGATCACTAAAAAACATAAAATAAAATAAATAATAAATAAATTTTGGGTAAGTTACAGGCTTACAGAATCAATTTCAGGCTCCTCAGCATAGTCTTTACAGACATTGACACTCCAGGCTCATAGCCCATGACTTCCCACCCTGAACTTTTGTGCTTTTGCAGTTCCACGCTGCCTGGAATATACCTCCAAGCTGGCTCTCTGTCTCAGGGACACTTGCATTGCCTGTGCCCATTCTTCAAGATCCAGCTCAAATGCCAGGCTCTCCCTCTGCCAGGAGTCGTGCACACTGCTGGTAAAGCACCTCCCACACTGTGCTGCTCTTATTTGGGGTCCCCCCTCTCGCCCACCCCTCTCCATGCTGAACCGATTGGCCCAGGACCTGGTTTCTGTATCCTCAAGCCCTAGCACAATGCCTGCAGAGGTGTCCTCAGGGAATGTTTGCTGTCTTGAAATTGAACTAAATGAGGCCGGAATTTAGACACCCAAAGTTATTCAACATAATTGATGTTTAAAGTGCCCAAACAAAGATGTATTAAATGAATCGGCTTGATGCTGGGTTTTTGTGTGTGTGTTTTTATGATTTCCAGTATCTTCATCAAATTAATTCAGTGAGTTAATCTATAAAAAGTTCATCTTCAAAGACCATCATCAGACCACAGAATTAATCTACTGAACTGCTGCTGCTTTTTTTTAAAGGATTAATGGTAACCCTTTTTATCTTTTGTGTCTGTTGAACCTTAGAAAAAAGTTATTTTAACAGCACTAAAGAAATGAAAGTCACTATATTTCATAAGTTTAGCCTGTGATTTTTATCAGCATAGTGATGTATGTTTGTAGCTGAGTTTACATCAAAAATTATTCTTAGGGCCTTCTTGAATGAATTATGGCAAAGAGAGAGAGTCTGGAAGTAGATAAGGTTTTTGATTTCTGCAATATATTTCCTTTTTCATGTTTTTATCTCCTGTAACACAAGTGTCTTGCTGAAGACTAGAACGTGTGACCAACTGAAATAATCCCGTTGTGAACACAGAGCGAACGTGTTATTAAACAGCCTTCACAGAAAGGGAGGATAATGAAGTTGTTTCTGGTCTTACTTGAGACGTGTTTGTCAGGATTTTGAACAAAAAAAGAAATGATTTTTAAAAACCTTCGAATATGGCCAGTTTGCAGTGTTTATTGAGAAAGCTGCTGTCAAGCCATTAATTTGGTCGTCATGAACACAACTCAAGTTTAATGGATGCCATATCCAAAAAGTATGCGAACAGCTGACTTGGCAGAGGGACCGAGCATTAGCGCGCCTGCAGTGAAACGCATAATTACATCCATTGTGGGCCAGAGGGACCGGCTCCCGAGCCATGCTCCGTAAAGAGCCGCCCTGGGCTGCCTCCCCCCTGACTTCTCCCTCCCGGGCCCTGCTCCCCGAGGGAAGGTTGGGTGCTCTCTCCCTGGAACCGAATGACTAAATAGGGACACGCCTTTTATAAAATTGGGCATTGTAAATATGGACTCTTAAAAGACTTAGTTGAGAAAAACTGGGTCTCAAAAGTGCAGAAATTAAGAATAATTTCTGCCTTCCCAGACTTCAAAAAAAAAAAAAAAATAGCATATGCTGCCATTATTATTTAAATCAGGGATTTCTCAGTCTGGGTTTGCCACTCCTAAGGATAGCTTTTGCTGTTTTGAAGGCTGTCACAAACCTCTAAGAGATGGATTAATTTTAACTGAACCGAGGTGTGCACGGCACGTAGGGAAGGAGAACGTTTCCGTATCAGCAGCTGCCGTGGTTGAAGATCTGAGAGAAGTAGCTCTCCGTCGCCACACAGGCCTCGCACAGGCTTTGCAGACAGCGGGTCGCTCTCGAAGTGCTCGCCTCGAATTCCAACACTGAAGCAAAGCGGGGACCTACCTTCCTGTGCACGAGCACCCATCTGAGACCCGGCTCTGTTCACATAAGCCACCAGCCTCAGCCAGGCCAGCTCTTCTCATAAGAAGGTTGTGCAGGTTCAGTCTTTAAAGGAAGCAGCCTGTCATTAAGAAATCGGATTTACTAGTAAACCTTAATAAAGTAGCTGTCGTCTTTATAGCTGAAAAAGAGCTCTGTATCTCAATTAAATATAGCTAATATAAAATCTTAAGGAAGCAGCATAATAGAGGTAACCTGATTACATTCTCTTGCAAAAGTATAATTTAAAGGAAATCTGATTCTGTTGATGCTAGTGATGTTGGGGGGAGGGGGAATATTGGTTTGGGGTTTGTGGGTTTGTTGGTTTGTTTTTGTCCAAAACACTGTGCGGCCACAGGGTCGGAACTCTGGGATTGAGTTAACAAGCTGCGGGAGACTGGCAAGCCCCCCTCGTGAATAGAATCTGCGGAATATTTGCCACGAGACTCAGTGAAGGTTGTGAGTTAAATTAGCTGGGCTTATTGGTGACCTCCTGCTTAAATGAATCTTTCTTTTCATAAGTACTTGACAAGATCTGTAAAGTAGTGTATTTAATTTACTAATTAAATTAAAGCTCCTGAATAATGATTTGTCCACATTGATTTAGCTTAAATAGAAAAGATCACCATTGTTGTGATCTTGAGGAACCTTAATAGCCAAACCAGCTCGACACAAAGGCCTCTTGTGTTTTATAGGTCAGAGTTACATAGGTAAGCCGGGCTGTAATTGAATTGCCTGCGCTGCACCCTGCAGTTGCAGATTTCCTGTGCTTTCCTGTCCCATTGTTGCACTGGGGCTTAAGAGAATGTTAACGCGGTAATAGGCACAGGGCCTTCCCCATTATACGTCTCGCTATCGAGCGGTTCTGCATGACTAGTTAAAGAAGATGGCAAGAAGATTAATGAAAGCAAGGCTAATACAGAAGGGGGTACTTTCGCAAGACTTCTATCGAGGAGATATTAGAGCTGAACCAGAGCTTGGCTTTTTCTTTATCCTGTGACCTTTGAACCTGCCTTACTGTTGAGAGCTGCCAGGGAAGTCGACATTTTGATTGATGTTGGTACACGAGTCAGTCTTTCCCATTGAATTCCACATCTGCACGAAAATAGCTTTTCCAGCAGAATTCATACTGGCTGGGAGTGATAGCCAAATTGATGGCTGAAATGCTTTTATGTAGTTTTCATTTAAGCCTGAAGATATTTGATCTTTTAATTCGGTACCCAGTTTTCATAGACTATATGCATTCACTTACATGTCTTTAAAGGGTTCATCAACTCAAAGCGAAAAAAGCAGTATTCGGGGTGTTCAAAGGTTTGCAGAGTTCCAAGGAGGCTTTCTGGGGAGTGGAAGCAGTCACCAGACAAACCTTTCACCGGCATCCTTAAAAACACAACAACCTGAGGGGCCAGGCAAACTAACTTGAAGGTGTTTGTAAATTAAGCTAAGTGTCTGTTTTTAGAAAACTATACATGGGGAAGTCTGAAACCTTGCCTATGTACCCCACCTGAGCCCCAGCTCAGAGGTTCCCTTGATCTACCCAGATGATGCTGGGTCCCCGAACCTTGACCTTTGGATACTAGCATTCCATCTGAAAGGGATTGTCATGTTCTGCTTATAAGCAGCCCTGTGTTCTTACTAATTCTGTTACCTAGCTTGTGGAGCTGCAGGCCACTAGAGTGTGTGTGTGTGTGTGTGTGGTGTGCGCGTGCGCATCCCCCACCCCCACTCTCAACAAAGAGTTGGCAGAAGGACTTGGGTTTTGTTACTGAAATTGCCTTGGGTACACCCAAGCGCTTGCACTGAATTTTCTGACCACCTGATTCATTTTCTCCCTATTTGACAAGGGAAGTTCTAGCAGAGAAAATACATGCACACACACACACCGATGTGACATGTATTCCTGTTCCTAAAGGAGGAGGTACCCAGGAATTCTGTCATATTTAAATTCTCAGGAGAATACAGAAAGGGGAAATGAGGGGGGGTGGCCACCACTGAATGTCAGAGCTACACCTGAGGCAGGAGGGTGGCTGGCCATGGCCAGGCCCGTGCAGGTGGCCGCAAACTGTCGGCCCCAGTGAGTAGGGCACTTGCATTTATGCCCACGTGGACCTGTAGCCCAGAGAAGCTGCAGCCCATCCTCAGGCTCTGTCGGCTCCCAGGATGTCCAGACCCTTCTCACGCTAGGTGGGCAAGCTATGTTGTGTTGTTATTCCCCGACAAGGACTTATTTCCTAAGTTCCAGATCAAATACGGTAAGTACTGCTCGATTACAGAGCACAATGGACACGAACATATTAAATGCCCCAGTTATTGGATTGCCTTTTCATAAAAGTACTCTGGAGCACAATCAGGAGCAGGCAGTGCCTCATCCTTTTAACAGATATGTTTCCTAGCCCCATTAAAAGGGGTCTTCATCTATCCTGTCAAAGGGAGTCTGCTGGGGTTTTTTAGTTTAATTACACTACCCAATTAAAACTCCGTGCTGCATGTGGATGCGCCTCTCCTTGGGCCTGAGTGGATATGACATTTACAAGGCTCGCCTTTCAAGCAGACAATAGTGTGATTGATGAGGTGCACGTTCAGTGAAGGAGGCGAGTGCCTGTGGAAGTGCTGCTTAGTGCATTTTGATTTATTTATCATCTTCGTCCAAAACAAGGGAGCTGCCGGGAGATGGGTTTGGGCAACCAGAGAGACCACCTCAATTTTTCCAAGTGTATGGGCGGAAAAGACCTGGAGTATGCCGCAGGATAAAAGTGGAGAATATCTATAAGCTTGGGGCCAACGTCATCATCTAACGCCAGGCTGCATTCTGCAGTTTTTGACTCAGTGTGGTTTCCAGTAACCTCAAGCCTCAATCTGTGTGCTTCAGGGGACATTTGTCTGGGGCGCGATAACAGTGGCCAAGCCCCTATACACTTAGCTCAAGGGAGCCAACCCAGCATGTGTCCCGTTGACTGACCTCTGCGTTAACTGACACCTGACGTTGGGCTAGGCATGCCTGTGTGTACTCCCAGCTGCTTCCTCCAGAAATTCAGCAGCTTCTGTCCGGGGACTACCTCAGTGCTCAGTGACTCTTAGCTCAGCCTGGGCATTTTGAGCATTTAAAAGTTGCTTCTGGAATGTGGGCTTGTGCAAGAGCAAGGGAGGCTCTTCAACAAAGAAATATGGAGGCCCAGTGGAGACCCTCTCAACGTTATAGTGAAAAGGCAAACCCAGCCTCTTGTTCGGAACCAGCTCCTGCTGGTCCCCCTCAGCGTGTGCTAGAGGGGACCGTGTACTCGTCCCCATAGTTACTGGAGAAGAGTGCTGGGTACAGTGTGCAGTCTCCGTAGTTTCTGGAGAAGAGTGCTGGGTACAGTGTGCAGTCTCCGTAGTTTCTGGAGAAGAGTGCTGGGTACAGTGTGCAGTCTCCGTAGTTTCTGGAGAAGAGTGCTGGGTACAGTGTGCAGTCTCCGTAGTTTCTGGAGAAGAGTGTTGGGTACAGTGTGCAGTCTCCGTAGTTTCTGGAGAAGAGTGTTGGGTACAGTGTGCAGTCTCCGTAGTTTCTGGAGAAGAGTGCTGGGTACAGTGTACAGTCTCCGTAGTTCCTGGAGAAGAGTGTTGGGTACAGTGTGCAGTCTCCGTAGTTTCTGGAGAAGAGTGTTGGGTACAGTGTGCAGTCTCCGTAGTTCCTGGAGAAGAGTGTTGGGTACAGTGTGCAGTCTCCGTAGTTCCTGGAAAAGAGTGCTGGGTACAGTGTGCAGTCTCCGTAGTTCCTGGAGAAGAGTGTTGGGTACAGTGTGCAGTCTCCGTAGTTTCTGGAGAAGAGTGTTGGGTACAGTGTGCAGTCTCCGTAGTTTCTGGAGAAGAGTGTTGGGTACAGTGTGCAGTCTCCGCAGTTTCTGGAGAAGAGTGTTGGGTACAGTGTGCAGTCTCCGTAGTTTCTGGAGAAGAGTGTTGGGTACAGTGTGCAGTCTCCGTAGTTTCTGGAGAAGAGTGCTGGGTACAGTGTGCAGTCTCCGTAGTTTCTGGAGAAGAGTGCTGGGTACAGTGTGCAGTCTCCGTAGTTTCTGGAGAAGAGTGCTGGGTACAGTGTGCAGTCTCCGTAGTTTCTGGAAAAGAGTGCTGGGTACAGTGTGCAGTCTCCAGAAGGTCAGCATTCTGAGTTTAGGAGGCGGGAGAGGCTTCTCTGAGCCCCAGACAGATTATAAGAACATCCCAGCCCTAGCTGGGGATAGAGCATTGGCCAGAGAGTCTGGGGTTCAGTTCAGTCAAAGGCACATGCCTGCGTGGCGGGCTCGATCCCCAGGAGGCAGCTGGTTGATGGTCCTTTCCCATCATCGATATCTCTCTCTCCCTCTCTCCTCCCCCCGCTCCCTTCCTCTCTCAAATCAATAAAACTATATATTTAAAAAAATAAAATTGTTTAAAAAATAAAACAACCCCCCCCCCATATTTATTATCAGGCATTACAGCTGCTCCATAGAGGCTGCTGGGGACTTGTTTGCTAACTGGGCAGCATGTAGAATGTCTGTGTTTGTGACCGAGATTGGCTAGTGAGTTTTCTTACAGTTCCTGTAAACTTTCCTCATTTTTCCATAGGACTTATTAATAAACAACAAAGAATATACTTGCCTTGAATAGAATATTGATATTTGTTAGAATAGAAAACATTTTTGAGGTATCAACTTTTTTCCCTCCTTGGGAGAAGCATTCTTTTTCCTTATTAAGTTTTCCCTTAATTGTTGACCTGGGCCTATGGTCCCATAATAACGAAACTGTTATCTGGGTATAATGGAGAATTTGCATATTTACACATTTTTCTAGATTTGTATTACCATTTCCTCAAATTCTTTTTTTTTTTTTTTCCTTTTAACTTCAGTAGAGATCCTAATTGAGAAGAGGGTAAAGGCAGAGACTGTTTGCTGAAAAGCTCTGTGTGAAAGATTTCTCAGCTGGATAAATGATGGGGGAAATCTGTTTCCCTTGCCTCCTGCCAAGCTCCAAATTGTGTTTTCATAATAAATAAATGGAGTGCTTAGATTTTAAGTTATTCTTACAGGCATGGAAAAAGTAAGCCATCCTTTCATTAAAATCAAAATTTGTTTTGCTTGTAAGACTCCCATAGGCTACTTCCAGGACAGGGTAACTACTGACAGCTTAGCGCTCCTATCTCATGAAGGACTGGCAGACTGCACAAAGCAAAAGGAACCGTTTTCCGGCGCTGGCTTTACCAAAGAAGCCAAGAGCAGGAGAGTACTAGCAAGAAAGAAGTCATAATTGTTTGTAACCCAGTCTCAGCAGTAACATCCCAACACTTTTGCTCTATTTATTCATCAGAATTAAGTCTCTAACCCTCCTACAAAGGTGGGTCTGTGGTTCCTGTCTTTGGACATGTAAAAATTGGGAGACAAAAATGGACTTGGAGAAGTCTGGGGACAGCTTGCTCCCTGGAGGCTCAGGATCAACCATCACACATAGGAAAAAAAGAAGAAGAAAAAAAAGTCTCTAGGTCTAGCCCACAAACAAGGAGATTACAGAAGGGTGTGAGAGCAGGAGGCAGGATTATTGGGAGCCATTTCAGAATCTGCCTACAAAATCAGTGAACTTGAAGACAGGGCAGCAGGAACTATTCGAACTAAAGCACACAGAAAAGTGGGTGAAAAGAACAGACTGTGGAATGATACCAACTGTTCTAACATAGTGTATGTAATTGGAGTCTCAGGGATGGGGGAGAAAACTTTTCCAGATTTGATTTAAAAATATCAATTTGTTAATCTTGGAAGCCCATTGAAGGCTAAATAGGATAAATACATGGAAAACCACATCAAGGCATATTGTAATCAAATTGCTGAAAACCAGCGATAAAGAGAAAAGTCTGAAAAGTGGCCAGAAAAACCAAGATAAGAGTGATTGCTGACTTCTCATAAGAAATAATGCAATCCACAATACAATGGAGTGACATTATGTGTGCTGCTTAATTCCTGTAATAACTCTATGGGGTATTATATACATCTATCTATATAAAACCCTAATATGCACATCAACCGAACAGCAGAACAACTGGGTGGCAGGGGGTGGGGCTGGTGAGCGGGTGGCGCCAGGCCGCCAGCCAAGGCGGGTGCCAGCAGGGCCCCCTGTTCCCCCCCAGTCGCCCACAGATCAGCCCTGATTGCCAGCCAGGCCTAGGGGCCCTGTATATTGGGACTGTATATTGGGAACAGTCTCTTAGATTAAAAAATTAAAACCCGGCAAGACTACTCTAACACTGAAAAAACAGGGTGATGCAGTGACGACATGCATGGACTCTGGCTTGCACATTTTGTGGTCAGCCCCGATTCTGACACTTGTAACTGTGTGACAAAGCCAGTTGCTTAACTTCTCTCTGCTTCAGTTTTTCCACCCATAAGATAGTACGGGAAAATAGTACTACTGCCTCAGAAGGATCATGTTATGTACTGCTTTTTATAATCTGGGCAAAAAATTGTAGCTGCCCATACAATAGCAAGATGCCTTTCACCTGTTTGAAAAGTATGGTCACTGGTCCTTGCAGTGTGCTGGACTGCGAGAGGGATGTCCCCCGAGGGTCCTGATTTGTGAGAGAGCGAGTTTGGGCTGAGGGACCCCTCCTTCCCATGCACAGATTTTATGCACCGGGCCTCTAGTTTATTATGAAATTCTAGGATTGTTGATTTTATTCTAGCAACAACTCCATGACAGATACTATTCCCATTTTATAAATGAGGAATCAGGGCTCAAAGAAGTTACATACTTACCCAAAGTTATACATAAATGATAGAGCTTTACATTCTTCCGTCTGCCACTGACATGATGCCAAGGCACATAAACTCTTTCTTTTTTGGTGGGAGAGTTTCCCTGTTTCTGACTCAGAGTCTACAAGGGTTTTTTAACAAGTTTTCAGCCAAGCTTGTTTATCTGGTCTTCCTCAAATGATATTAAATGCAGAAAATTAGAAGAAGAATGACATAACTTAATAAAGAAGTCACGATATACCATAAGCGCTTTTGTTGCATATGGGAATAGAAAAGTTATCCATGGAAAAGCACTTGTGGAATTGTCGGAGGTACAAGAGGAACTAGCCATTTATTTCACGGAACACCATTTCTATTGAAAGAACAATTGACAAGTTGTGGTTATTCAAATTTTAGTATTTAGCAGACATTTTCTTGAAAATGAAGGAAGTGATGTCACTTTAATGCCAGTGATGAAATGCAAGCTTTCAGTTGACATTTAGAAGCTTGGGAAACTTGTATACAGCACTGTGAGGTTGGCTTCTCATTGCTTACTTTTCCGATGAGATCAGTGGTGATATTAACGAATGTGATTTTCTCAGGTTGTACAGTGAAATGTGCCAAGATTTGGAAACATGCATAACTCAGTGGACTAGTGTTTCCCAGGCTGCTGCCTGATGTTACAAAATGATGCAAGCGTAAAAATGCATTCGAATGCAAGACAGACCAATGGATTTTAACGTTTTTTAACGTGGCTTTTAAATTTCATATTACAAATAATCTTTAAGAAACTAACATCAAGTTTGGTGTGGCATCAAAGGAATATTTGAAAAGAAGAGTTTAAAATATACCTCCCTTTTCCAAACTGATCTCTCTGAGGCTGGCATTTCTTTATATGCTTCAGCCAAAACAGTATATCACAATGCTCAAATGCAGAAGCAGGTAGGATAATCCAAATGTTTTCTGTTAAACCAAATATTAAAGAGATTTCAAAAATCTCTTATATAATAAAAGACTAATATGCAAATGCATCGAATGGCGGAATGGCTGGTCTCTGTGATGCACACTGACCACCAGAGGGCAGATGCTCAACACAGGAGCTGCCCCCTGGTGGTCAGTGCACTACCACAGAGGGAGCACCACACAACCAGAAGCTGGGCCCATGGCTGGCAAGCACAGCAGCCGTGGCGGCAGCGCTAAGAATGTCCAACTGACAGCTTAGGCTCCAAGGGCTCCTGGACTGCAAGAGGGTGCAAGCCAGGCCAAGGGACCCCATCCCCCGAGTGCATTAATTTTGTTCATGGGCCTCTAGTAATGTCTCTAGCTGGTTTAGCACGGTAGGTAGAGTATCAGCCCGAGGACTGAAGGGTTCTGGGTTCAGTTCCAGACAAGGGTATGTACCTCAGTTGCAGGTTTGATCCTGGCCTTGGTTGGGTGCATGCAGGAGGCAATCAATTGATGTGTCTCTCTCACATAATGTTTCTCTCGGTCTCTCCCCCGCCCTTCCACTCTCTCTAAAAATCAATGGAAAAAAATACCCTCGGGTAAAGATTAACAAAACAAACCAAAATATATATAATAATACCACATTCTCATTAAACTTTGGAGAAATATAAGGGTTTTCCCATTAAAAATACATTTTCAGGTGGACTTATAACCGTTTATTATCTTTAATGAATTAGTAAATATTTTTAAAACTTCTAAGTTTTGGGAAGAGGACAGTGGGGGGAAAGGTGGACATATATAATATTTTCAACAGTAAAGAATTTTTAAAAAGGGGGAAAATTCTCAGTTTTAAATCATAGGGCTTTAGGCAAAGGTGGGCTGCAGGTTCCACTGGGAAGCCCCGGCCCTGACCGGTCAGTGCCAGGTGGTCAGTGCTGGCAGGTTATGCCCGAAGGAGCCTCCCTTCCAACAGTCACCCCCCCACCCCACCCCCCGCCCGCCCGTTTGCAGTGCTAAGCTGGGAGCATTTCTCTTAGCAGGAGTGGGTAAGCTGCTGGCCCTGTTTGCTTAGCCGCCCCATTGTGTGGTAATAGCCACTTCCCTGAATTGACCAAGGAACCGTTTTTCAGCAGACCCTCTTGTTTAAGAAGATAAATTATAGCACAAAAGCTCAACCATCTCCCCTTCTGACATTGTGCAACTAATTAGTTTCTGCTGTTACATTCTGTCTTCTGTTTCTCTTTGGAAAAAAACCATAAACAAATACACTTTTACATACAAGACTCCCATTCAATTTTCAGAAGCAGATGCAGTTCTGGTGTTTGCCCTGAGTGTGTGGCCACGACTCGACACCGAAGAAGGCCCAATTAAAAACAATCTCTAAAGTAATGATTTTATCTTCAAATGTCAGTTCCGTCCCAGTTGTAAGAATGATGGCCACCAGGCACTGAGTCCTGGCGCTGCGTGCGATGCCTGGCCGTGCTGCCGCCGCCTCTGCCCACAGCCTGGCTCCTGGGGGCCAGCGCCAGGGGACCAGCCACGCGGGGTTTCATCCTGACTGACTCCAGGGCTCATGCTTCCCCGCAAGCAGCCCAGACTTGTCTCATGCCTCAATTTCCAAACAAAATTAACAGTGCAGGCGAAATAATTGGAACTAATTGGAATATTAGACTTAGCATTTTCTTTTTTTAAATATATTTTTATTGATTTCAGAGAGGAAGGGAGAGGGAGAGAGAGAGAAACATCGGTGATAAAAGAGAACCATTGATCGGTTGCTGCTCGCACACCCGCACTGGGGATGGAGCCCTCGACCCAGGCCTGTGTCCTTGAACAAAATTGAGCCCAGGAGCATCACCTCCACAGGCTGACACTCTGTCCACCTAGCCAACCAACTGCGGCTTAACATTTTCTTTTAAGTCATACTGATACTTAATTTTTTTCTCAGCTGACATATTTACAGACCCTTGGCCCCTCCTTATGAAAACTGCTGGTGCTCTTTTAATTTTCAAGAGTAACTTGCCCATCTCTGATTTCCTCTGACCCCCCAGGACCGGTGGCCTGCAGGCTGCAGTTGAGAAGGTCATTTGACCCCTCCTCCTCCCTTACCTGAGGGGAGCCTTGAGGTGCCTCAGGCCGATAAGGAGTTTGATAAGACTTTCCTTGTTCTGTGTTCTTAACTTTGTTCATTTGGTGTCAAAATGCCAGTGATTCCAGAGGTGGGAATTTACCAGGTCACATAAATTACTCATGTTTATTGTTATATTCGTTTCCAGCAAGAGATCAGTTAACTTGTTATAATTTCATATATAGGTTTTAGATTGGGTGAAACTATGCCAGTGTAAAGTAACTGATATCCTATATAATAAAAGGCTAATATGCGAATTGACCGAACAGCAGAACAACCAGTCACTATGACACGCACTGACCCAACCAGAGACAGACGCTCAATGCAGGAGCTGCCCTCTGGTGGTCAGTGCGTTTCCACAGGGGGAGCGCCGCTCAGACAGAAGCTGGGCTGGTGGCTGCGAGCGCAGCAGTGGCGGTGGGAGCCTCTCCCACCTCTGTGGCAGCACTGTCGACCCCTCGGGGGATGTCCACCTGCCAGCTTAGGCCCATTCCCCACAAGAAGCAGGCTTTGGACATCCCCCCCAGGGGTCCCGGACTGCGAAAGGGCACAGGCCAGGCTGAGGGGACCCCCCCCCCCCGCAGTGTACGAATGTTGTGCACCAGGCCTCTAGATCTATTATAAAAGTCTCCCCAAGTTCTGCCAACGTTCCCTTCTCATAGCTCTCAAGTTAGTTCCTTTCTCAGCATCCTTTCTGACCCTGTTCAGCTCAAAACCGGATGCATGTGGCCATGGCACTGTCCCCCCATCTCCAGATTCTGGGGAGCGAGCGTGAACATCCAGAAGCACAGTCTGACCATTTGCTTCATTGCCCAGCTTACAACTAACCCACGGCTGGTGAATCTGGCCCCCCAGCCCTTTGTAGGTGCCCTGAGTCACTGGCTGTCCGCTATCCACGATCCTGTCTGCCGCCTCCTGCCCCACAATTCATCCACACTCCTTCCTTACCCTTTTCCGCCCACCTGTGCCAGCTGCCCCCACCCAGTGTCTCCACAGCAGATCTTGCCCTTCCTTACCCTTTTCCGCCCACCTGTGCCAGCTGCCCCCACCCAGTGTCTCCACAGCAGATCTTGCCCTTCCTTACCCTTTTCCGCCCACCTGTGCCCAGCTGCCCCACCCAGTGTCTCCACAGCAGATCTTGCACTAGCCCTGACACGGCCTAAACCCAGTAAAACTGCCCTGGCCCCAAGCAAAATTGAGATCCTGGAGTGAGTTGACTGTGTGTAACAAAACATGGCTGTGAGGTTAACCTGAGCTTATGCACACAGCTCTCCCTCAGAATGCCCCCCATGGAGCCCGGGGCAGCTCTCTGCTTGGCTGTCCCATCTCATCTTCACCCAGTCACTATCCCGGTGGCTCTGTGATGGCCACAGTGGGGCCACTTTGTTGAAATTCAAACACCAGCACTGCGGGTGACTTCTCCGTTCGCACAGGGACATGAATTCTTTCTCTGGAAAGGCAGAGGCTTCGGAGAGCTGGTGGGGGTGGGACTCGGGGTTCCTGTCCACCTGGCTTTCCATGGGGGCTCTGGAGTAAGTGCTAGGGACAGGCAGGGGGCACACAGCAATACAGAAGGTGGTGTGTTGGTGCTCACCGGGCCTCTGTAGGCAGCCTCCCAGGAGGCCTGATTTGGGATGATTGCTTTTTGTTTTTTCGTGTGACTGTCAGGCGCACCTCGGGCCTCCCCTCTGAGTGTGGACGAATGTACGGGGACAGGAGGTGGCAGGAGACAGTGGCAGGGCCTCCTTCTGCCACAGGCTCCCAGGCCCGAGCAGACTGCACGCCACATGCGCCGTGTGCAGATGGAGCTCTAACCAGAGTCGGGGCGGGTTTGTAGCGGTGCCTCAGTCACTCAGGTGAAACCTGCTCTGGCAGCTTGAGGTTTGGCTTTGTCAGTGACGAGTGGGAGCAGGTGGTGCGGGCAGGCCGTGAGATCGCTTATCAGAGCGGTCAGTGAACCCCGAAGCTTTGGGTCCACCGGCCTCCCGGAGACCTGCTGGTCCTTTGTAGCCCCAGGCCCCGGAGTCCGTGTCTGCCGTGGCCAGGTGTCAGCAGCCGGGCCGCCTAGAGGGGTGTGTGTCCTTCACAGCCCGTGACCTTCATGGACGTGCTGCTTGCTCACAGCCGGGCCGGCAGAGGCGGCCGCATTGTTCTGCCTCAGCGAGATCGCCAAGGCCCGTGGTCGGCAAACTGCGGCTCGAGAGCCACATGCGGCTCTTTGGCCCCTTGAGGGTCGCTCTTCCACAAAATACCGCAGCCGGGGCGAGTCTATTTTGAAGAAGTAGCGTTAGGAGAAGTTTAAGTGTAAAAAATTTGGCTCTCCAAAGAAATTTCAATCGTTGTACTGTTGCTATTTGGCTCTGCTGACTAATGAGTTTGCCGACCACTGACCAGGACTCCTGTCCAAGGTGGGCCTGTGGAGGCCAGGACACCACGCATGCGTGCAGCTACGTCCACATGCAGTTCACTTTCTTACCAGAAACAAGAACTTAGTGTTAACAGAAAGGCTAGCTTCCGGCTAAGAATTCTGACAATTTAGTGCCCCCATTTAGAATCAGGCTAAATTTGTCAAGTGACTGAAAGCGAGGTTTTTCAGGAATTATTAGCTGATTTTTTCCATGTAAAATTTATAGTCGCAATTAGTATACCATGATGTTTCCAGGATAAAATGCCAGCAGCTCGACTTTTCTGGCCACACATGTACAACATATATCAGTTTATTTTGGGAGATCTGAAGAATTACCTACTGTAAATAAAGTCCCCAAGAAAATTTCTCCGGGAAAGAGGGGAACTTACGGTAATATGGGTGATATATTATTAGTTAATAACTGTGACCAGCGCTGTTTCAATTAAAAGGACAACGGATGAGAAGCCTGATCTGAATTCGAGTCCTTTCTGCGGCATGGAGTCTGAGCAGACCGGGCAAGGCTGCTTCTGAGGCCTCTGTCAGATGTTTCAAACTAGCTTAAGGGGAAGCGGCACTTTTTCCTTACAAAAGAGGGGCCACCGGGGGCTCCCAGAACCAAGGACAGCAACAGCGTGTGCTTGTGGAGCAGGGACAGCTTCCCATCGGACTGAGACAGGCTGGCATCTATGTCTCGGTTTAGAAGAGGTAATTTGATTGGCAGGTGTGCCCCAAGTACAGGCACAGGGAGGGCAGGCAGGGCTGCAGGTGACAGCGTGCAGGTGTGGGAGTCACCGGGAAGTGTGCCTAGAGGTGTAGCTGTGGACCCTTGCAAGGAGGTACCGGCTGAGCCATGTCCCCCGGAAAGGCAGGCTTTCTCCAGGCGGGCCACTGAGAGAGCCCAGGCCTGGGCAGGCAGGTGTGCGGGGGGCTGGCCTGGGGCCTGTGAGGGCAGTGGCGTGAGGAGGCTAAACCGGGAGGCAGTCTCAGAAACGGTATTCTGAAGGTGATGGGGAAGGGGTGTGAGAACTTGGGTCTGGAGCAGTTTAGAGGTTCAGCCCCCGAGGTCGGTTTGCTGTGGGAAGTGCTAGCTGCCCTTGGCTGTGTCTAGAGCAACCCTCCCCCTACCCGCCGCCCCCCAATCCCCCCAGGCCACCCATCCTTCCAGGGAGAAATGGCTGAGGCCGAGGGAGCAGCCTCCCTGCAGGGTCGCAAGCCCACGGCTCCCCTCCCAGCAGGAGCCAGGGCCGTGGAGAAGGCTCATAATGGCATTACCATCGGCCCTTCTCCTTCCTGTTGCTCACTTATTTCACTTCAAGCACAGTTATTTTTAGAGCAATAATCTGGAGGTAATTGGCCTTCTACCTCAAAAATACCACCTTTTCCATGAAATTATTGTGCGGAAGAGGTTGTGAACGCCTTCCTAATGTGATGTCGGCTGAGCACACACCAGAGTAAGAAGGGGCCTCACTAGCCATCTGACCTGATAGTTTTATTTATTTATTTTTTACTGTCCGCCTCTCCCCGGCCTGTAATGAGAAAAATGAACTGCTGTGAAGACTGGTTGCCACACGGCCTCCACTTGCTCTCACTGGATCTGCAATGACGGAGTCAGTGGGGTCTTCCCTGCAGGTCACCCCTCAGCACTGTTTTTTCTCTCTCCAGGTCACGCCATATTTAAACTCACGTACCTAAGCAATCATGACTATAAACACCTCTACTTCGAATCTGACGCTGCTACCGTCAATGAAATCATGCTCAAGGTGAGTGTCCTCGGCCCGGCCCTAGGCGTGCAGGGCTGGCTGCTGCTGGGTGGCGCTCAGGCCTGGCAGCATCTCCGTCACCCCTCAGTGCACGCGCACATGCACACGTACACACACACACGCGCGCACACACACACATGCGCACACACGCGCGCGCGCACACACACATGCACACGGGCGCACACACATGCACACGCGTGCGCACACACACACACACAAGCGCACGTAGGACGAGGCTCTCAGGCCCACTTTTACGGAGGAGGAACCCTACCTGTGAGTGCTGCACCCAGGGCCACACCACAGTTCAGCTGTCCTACACCCACTTAGCCGAAGCAGGACGCCCCTCGGCTTCCTCCTAGCACCCCAGAAATCCCGATTCCTCGTGTACGTGTTTATCCTTCTTACGCACCATTTCTCTCCTTCCATCCATTGCCAGAGCCCCTTGAGGCTCCTGGAGCACACGCTGAGGAAACTGTCGTTATTCGAAGACACCTCACTGTCCCCGAGGTAATCTTAGCAACCTGTTCAGAACACCCGCCTCGATGCCGGGCTGAGCCACGGCGCTCTGTGCTCGCTGAGCGCCTTCGCGAGCCGGGCCAGCGCTTGAGATGCTGCGGGGCCGACCCAGCCCTGCCCTCAGAGCTCCCCCTCCGCCAGAGGACACGGAGCACACACTGCCAGCAGCCCGGGGGGGAAGGGGGGGCAGCCGCACCGGCCTGCGCTGGAGCAGAGGAGGGCTGGGGGCAGCCACACAACCTCCCAGAGTGGGTCGGACTGGGAAGACTGCCCCGGGTCTTACTGCCCAGGAGCTGGGGAGCCGGAGGTGACCGTTTCGGGGATGTTCCCGGGTGCTGCAGGCCGCCACCCTGGGCACCACTGCAGTAGCCCTGGTGCCAACCGAACCCGCCTCCAGCCGGTTCCTGTGCAGTTGATCAGGCAGAAGAGGGAGAGTTGCTTTTGCAGAGCAGGTCGCAGAGCCAGAGATGCATTGCCTGTGGGTGCCTCAGTTTCCCTGCCTGTTAAGTGGGGCCATGGCAGCCGCACCGCCCCACACCACACAGGCCTGTGCGAACAGACACCCAATGAGATGCGGTAAGCCCACCGAGGCGGGCACTCGCTCTCTTCCCGAGGGTGGAGTCGCCAAGGAACAGCCATGGAAAGCAGCGAAGACCCACCAGGGGCCTGCACAGCGCGGGCGAGCGAGGCGCCGACGCCGGTTCACTGGCTCTGCACTCGGCGGGCAGCGATGTCTGAGGGTCCCCCCGCCTAGGTCAGTGGTCGGCAAACCCCGGCTCGAGAACCACTTTTGCCGCTGTGTTGACTAATGAATTTGCCAACCACTGGACTAGACTAAATGTTACCGTGTAGTTGGAAGCTGTAGGATTAGGCAATTGGGCATAATTGCCTAATTGTGTGCAAAGAGATAAATGGTGGTTATTGACAGCGGTCGGCAAACTCATTAGTCACCAGAGCGGCAAACCGCAGCTTGCGGGCCGCACGTGGCTCGCTGACCACTGGCCTGGGTGAAACGGGGCTCAGGGAGAAAGTCACCTTAGCCAGGGCCATGCTGGCAAAGCCAGAACTTGACCCCAGGTTCCAGACCTTGTACTTCTAAACCCCCACAGGGTGCAGACCTAGGGAGCGGAGTGGGAATTTCAACGAAATGGAATTGCTTTACAGAAAGATGCCGAGGCCAAGTCCTCGTGGCCACAAGGTTCCCACAAGTAGTAGATGAGGACGAAAAGCTGCTGCTGCGGGGGGGCAGTCGGGAGCGGAGAAAGAGTCGCACTGTCAGCTGGGGGGAGACCGCAGGTTCATGGGCCGCCTGGATCCCAGCTCCCCTCGCCCCGGCCCGGCCCGGCCGCGCACAGCGCCTGCCAGAGGCTTAAAACCAGCGAGCGAAGAGTTACTCGCGGCGCCGGGAACTTGAGCGCAGCACTCAGGGCCTCGGTGAAGAAATATTCCATTACCCTGTCAGCGCTGGGCTTTTTTTATAGCCGGCATTAAAATATTCAAGACTTGAGAAGGATTCTAGTAAAATTATAATCCTGTGTTTGACATCAAATAATTTTCACAACAGCAGATTGATGACAGAAACACAGGTTTATGACTTCAGTCTGAGACCGTGGAAGAGCAAGTGCAGAGAAATCATCTCCCAGGACCAGACGCTCCCCGAAGCAGATGCTTTCGTGCAGAATCCCCGAGGCCCGTCGCCGCCCCTAAAATGTCTGTTTTCATATCAATTGTTTGTAGAAATACTGCCTCCTGCACGGGACTTGGGGGGAGTCACGTGTGCTCAGGCCTGGTTGGTTAGAGCTGCGGGCCAGGTCCTGACGGAAGATTGCGTTCCCCCCTGTCTCTGACTCATGGCAGCTGAGTGTGTAGCCCTGTGTCCGTTCCCACAGTGTCTGCATGATCAGGGCTCGGCAGGGCACCAGTAATCCACGTGGTGGATCTAGAATCAGGTGTTTTGCATAAAATGAGCGCTTTCGACTGAAACTGAAGGAGGAAGCAAGGGCCAGAGGCTGACGTCAAAGAAACTATGATGATCAGGCAACTCTCCGTCGGTTATTTTTTCCTCGTTGTTTTTCCCTGTGCAGAAACGCTGATATCTGCCATGGACCGAGCAGAACTGCATGTGCTTTATCTCAGGCAGTCTTCACGGGCCTGCAGTGCGGACGCTGTACCCCGTTGTGTAGATGAGGGGCCCCGGACCACCCCTTCCCGGCGGGCGCGATCGCGCTGAGCCGCGTGGCCGGTCCTGCAGGCCTCCCGATGATCTCGGAGGAATCGTTGGTCTCTTCAGATCGGGTTCTTCTCATGATCGAGTGACGGAGGCTGTGGCTTTATTGGCCATGAAAACTCCCTGTATTTTTATGCCTCGGGCTGTAAAATGCATTGAAAGTGAAGCACTCCATAGTGCATAAAATTGTGCAAGTTTTAAGCCACAGCATATTAACCAGCTAATGGCGGACCAAAGGGCGTTTTTATCTTTTGATTATTACATTAATCTTCTATTAAAATTATCTATGCGATTATCACAAAGCACTGAAGATAACAAATTTAGGAAACGGTCGGCTCCTTAAGGATCGTCTTGAAATGCTTTTGTCAAGTTGCACGTGCCGAAAACACTAGGGTGGCCGAGTGTGCAAGCGATATAATGCCGCGATTGCTCTCATTAAGAATGATAAAACCGTATTTCCACACGGTCTGCAGTGTCCCGGTCGTCAGCGGCCCGCGGCCCCATGATTTATTGCTCTCAGCTGGTAACTTGGCGAGGCAGCGGGCCGAGCGTGTCAGGCCTTCTGTGCGCGCACCGCCCTAATGCCCGCGGCGGGCAGCGGGCGGAGCCTCGGCCCCGGGAGGTGGCCGTCCCGCAAGCCTCCCCGCTCTGTGAGGACACGTGGCCTCGGAGAATCAACAGAGGCGGTGGCTGGCTTCTGTACCCAAAAGTGTTCAGGTGTCTAGTCATAACTGGATATGTTTTTTAATATATTTTTTTTATTTTTTACAGAGAGGAAGGGAGAGGGATAAAAAGTCAGAAACATCGATCAGCTGCCTCCTGCACACCCTCTACTGGGGATGTGCCCACAACCAAGGTCCACGCCCTTGACCGGGACCTTTCAGGCTGCAGGCCGACGCTCCATCCACTGAGCCAAACCGGTTTGGGCATAACTTGGTGTATTTGAGAGTGAAGAGAAATGGTGTTTGCTCACAGAAAGCTCCAGCCAGAGGAGCGGGGGCAGTGGGAGGAGAGGTGTCAGGGCGTGAGGGGTTGGGGGTGCCTCTGAAGAGGTGGAGCCTGGAGAACCGAAAGGTGTCCATCAAGGGCCTGACACTCACCGCACCCCGGATCCTGGCCCACACGCTAGCTTTGTGACCTTGAGGAGGTGTCATTACTGTTCCGTGCCTCGGCTTCCCATCTGCACGCTGGGGGTGACAGTGGCACCCCATGCATAAGGCTTCAGTCCTCGGAAAGCACTCCAGCCCTGCTGCTGCCCAGCCCGCCTGGCCCTCGCCGCCACTGCCCTCCCGGGCTCCTCCACACCTCACCTTGACCGCCACCCCTCACTGTGTGCCTCTGCTGTGCCCAGTGCCGTGGTTCTCCCCGGCCCTTATAAGCCCCCCACTCCTAGTTCTCTCTCCAGCCCTCGCTCCTCCATCCGCCCTGCAGGCCTCCTGCCGTCCTCCCAGCAGCGACCCCTCCTTTGTGCTCCGCTCTAGCTGTTGTCGCTCTGTCCCGCTAGTGGGCACGCTAGGCTGTGCGCCCCTCAGGACATAGACCTTGAACCAAGCATGGGGCCGGGCTCATGTGGCAGATGCTGGTGACTGTGACCACATGTGCATCAGCCCCCCGGCACGTGGCGGGCCGCGGGTGGGGACATAAAAGACCCCGAGAACAGCAGCGTGCGGGCGGCCGAGCTCCTCGTCCGAGCCGTAACCCGGAAGGCTGAGCCCCGCTGCAGCTTTGCCCTGCCCTGTGCGTGGGCCCGGTCAGCGCCGCGCTCTTCCCGGAGCCTTTCTCAGGAGCCCTGGCTTTGGGGCTTGTGAGTGGGAAAGAAGCACCGTCGCTGGGAGCGCTGCGCCTCCCGGGGGGGCGGGGGGCGGCAGACTGGGGAGCCTGGTTTGGTTTGGTTCATTCCTGCGACGTCCTCGTCCTCCAGACGAGGCAAGTGGGGTTCAGGGAAGTTACGTGCAAGCCGAGGGGTGCACAGCCTTCTGGGGGGCAGCACGTGGGAGCCTGCAGGCGGGCCGGCCGGGCCAGCACTGTCCTCCAAGCCTGTCTCCCCTCCGAATGCAGCCTCGGCCCCGCCTGCTGGGCTCCTGCGACCTGCACCCCGAGCACAGGAGCCCCCTGAGGGCGCTCACCCTTCAAAGTCCTGTCCGTGCCGACTCTTGTCGCCCTGAGCGAGCGGGCGGCTGCTGGCGCTGACCCGCCGTGTCCTCTTGCTTCCAGGTCAACTACATCCTGGAGTCGCGCGCAAGCACTGCCCGGGCCGACTATTTTGCTCAGAAACAGAGAAAACTGAACAGACGCACAAGCTTCAGCTTCCAGAAGGAGAAGAGGTCAGGGCAGCAGTGACCCCGGCCTCCGGCCTGTCTGCTCGGAGCTCCGAGCCGCCCCGGGGCCAGCTGGCCAGGCCCCGTGCGGCTGTGCTCAGGGCGGGCTGCTGGCTCCGGGGAGGGGCGCGCCCCGAGGTCGGGCTGGGGACCCCCCACGGGCCGCAGCCCGAGCAGCAGCGGCGGTGAGCAGCAGTGCCCAGGCCGGGCGACCCCGGGGAGCCGTGCCCACACATTTCCTACGACTTGATCAAATCTCTTGAAGAACAAAAATGTACATTTCTTTTTCCTTTTAATAAACAGGTGTCCTCTTTATCACGGTTGGTATGACGGACCATTCTTTGGGGCAGAGGATTGATTATGTTATTCGTTTAAAATCTGTTCCCCTATTGAACAGGCAGATTGGAAAAGCTGTGGCTCGATTTCTCAGAAGAAATGTTTAGGACTTAGTCAATAGTTTTAACTCCGCCATTTGTTTCAGTGAGCGCAGTGCTCTGAGGAGTCTCCTGCTGAGGCGAGGAAGGGCCACCCCCCTCACAGCCTCCCCCAGCTCGTCCCAGCACCTCCGACCTCAGGGGGATCTGCGGGGGGCCAGAGTGGTCTCCGTCCTTAAGTAGCAAGTGTCCACTGCCACTAGCGATTGGGCCCACGTGCGGGTTTTTCTGGGTGCTTCTCCGCTCTGCCACCTGGGACGCCCCGGCCCCGTCCTCCCCGTCCTCACAGAGCCAGACCGGGAGCTGCTCTCTCCACGGCATTGGGGTGGGGGAGGCAGAGGGCAGATGCCGGGCCCAGGAACGCTGCTCCGGGGGAGAGCAGGACACCGGCCACACAGGTGCCCCCGCGGTCTCCACCAGCCTCCGGGTTCCCCCCACCCCCAGGCTCAGGGACCGGGTGTTGCACGAGGACCTGCGTTTCCAGCGTTTCCTGAACTGTCCGGGAAGAGGGGACGGGGACAGCATCTCAAAGCCGAGGTGTTTCTCTGCACACGGGCCATTTTAATGAGCTCCTCTGTCCCCTGAGCTCTGTTCAGCCCAGAGGCAGCCTTTTCTACCGTCTTCCACCCGCCCCCAGAAACAAGAGATGCTATTTGTAGCTTGCTATCTGTATTTGAATTTTCAGCAATTTTATATTTAGATATCTCTGAAACATGTAAATGACTAATTTGGTCATTTAGCCCCGTGACATACTCGGTATTAAAATGCGAGTCCTGTCCGTGCCGTCTTTGCGTATTGCTTTGAGTCCTTGAAGTCCAAGTTCATCATCCTGAGACGGGGACCACGGGGACCACCTGGTACCGACGGACGTGGACCCGAGCGTCTGGGAAACCACCGGGGCCTCCGTCACCGAGCGAGACAGGACGGCCCTCCGCCCTCGGGGGACGTTGAAATCACCGCCTCCTTCCGTCACAAAATCAACACCCTCCTCGTAAGGTGAGCCACAGCACACGCAGTTCGAGTGCGACATGTCCACGGAAGGACCATTTAAGGGGAACGCTGGGACCACCACCCAAGTCAACCAAATGTCAAGACTGTTTAGAGTCCCTCCCTGTGGGCATCCGGGGGAGGGGTGTGTGCAGGCTCTGGCCGCACCCAGTCCCAGCTCCTCCACTCACCAGCCTCGTGACCTCGAGGTAAGGGGTTCACTTCTCTGCGCCTCGGTGTCCAGGTCTGTAAAATGGGTGAAAACGCCCACTTCTCCCCCGGAATCAAGACGGAAGAGACCGTGCGTGCTCTGTGCCCGGGCAGCAGGCCGTGACTCTGTCACCCCACTCGCTCCAGTTGCCTAAGCAGCATCGCCCTGGTGCTCCCCAGTAGTACCCCCTCCATAGGAGGCCCAGCTGTGCCAAGCTGTCCCCTCAAATTTCAGAGCCTAAACCGCCCATGGCAGCTGCCAAGACCAGCTTCCTCAGTGCCCAGGAAGGAGGGCACACAGGAGCCAGGCCATGGCCCTCTGCCTCAGGGACAAACAGCTGGACGGGAGGGCTTGGCACCATCGGGCTGCACCCAGTCCAAGTCCTACCCCCTGGCAGCTACCCCACCCCTTCTCACCAACTGATGTAAAACAAGCCGCGCATCGAGCGCCTCTTCAGAAGCTGGTCCCGGAGGCGGGAAGCCGGTGCTCACAGTCCAGCTCTGTCTCCTGGCGGGTGTGTCCTTGGATGAGCTGCTTTACTTCTTTGAGTCTCAGTTTCCTCTTCTGTAAAATGGGGGCAATAATACTTCAAAGGGGCATTGTGAGGCTTGTATGGATTTGCTGGTCAGCATGGGCCAGGCTCTGCTGCGGCAGCAAACAGCCCCAAGGCCTCAGTGGCTTAACATTTCTTTTTACGGTCAGCCCTGGACCCAGCCATCTCAGGCTTCCACACAGGTTGGGGTGCAGGCGGGGGGCGGGGAGGCGGGCTGGAGGAAGAACAAAAATGACATACTGTGGTTCGAAAGTGACGCCTGTCACTGCCCACTTCCCCTCACGTTTCATTGGCCAGAATGAGTCACATGGTGACACCTGCTTCCAGAGGACAGTGGGGTGTAACTCACCAGTCCTGCATCAGAGCCTGCCCCCGCCTCAAGTCCTCAAGTCAGGCTAGTTACTACGCTACCGTTTTCTCAGCCCGTCCTCTTGGCCGCCTAATCCCCATTTTACAGATGAGCAAACTGAGGCAAGGAGAAGCAAAGCCCCTCACCTGGAGCCACGCGGTTGGGAAGTGGCGAAGTCTGCTCCCCCACCTCCCGCACAAGGTGTCCCCGGGGGCCCCAACAACGGGTCCTGAAGCCCCACCAAGGCACCGCTGGGAGGCCCCAGTGTGCGGGCCGCGGCCGAGGGGAGGGGAGGGTTAAGCCTGCCACGCTGTGTGCCCACCGAGCGCCTCTGTTTGCGCGGGAGCCCCTCAGGGGGGCGCTGGCTGTGAAGCCCGAGTGATTTGTGGAGTCTCGCAGCCCGGCAATCTCGTCAGTGTAATGGGATTATATTTCAAATCACCGCGGCCTGTTCATTACCCGTGTAAGCTCCTGTGACAGAGGAAAACTTCCATAAAACGCCCGGCAGCCTCGCCGGCTCCCCACTCGCCTCCCTGATTAGACAAACAGATGCTGAGGTCTGGAATGAAAAAATAATGCGCCCATTTATTCATTTTTCTGACAAGTCACAATAGATTTTTAACTGCCAATGAGTGACCTCCCCGAGGTGCCCGCCAGGCAGCGAGCGGTCCTTTCCGCCCGCGTGGCCCCCCTGCCCCGCGGGGTGCTCCCGGGACCGGAGCCGTGCAGGCCCGGCCGCTCTCGCTTCACCCCGCCGCCTGCGGGGCTCCTCCCGGGCAGCCTGCGGAGCGGCCGGGCCTCCTGCGGCCACGGGGACGCAGCCTGGCCTGGCGTCGCCCGGCCTGGGTGGGAACCCCAGCCCTGCCCTTGTCTAGCCGGATGGTTGAGGACGCCTTTCATCTCCAGGAGCCTCGGTTTTCCCATCTGTCAAGTGGGGCTGGTAGAGCTCATCCCCATGGCGAGGGCTCGGGGCCACAGCGGGGGCTGGCGCCGAGCCCAGTGCCCGGTCCGGGTTCCCCGGCGTCTGGGACAGGAGGGACAGGCCAAGTGCCCGGCCCGAGCTCCACCCTGCCCTCTGGCCGCTGGGCTTGGCAGGTGGGCTGGGTCTCGGTCACAGCCGGCAGGCGGGGGAGCCCCTCTGGCTCCCTGCTCTGGTGCTCCTGGAGGAGGGGCAGCTGGAGGAGGGGCAGCTGGCTTAGGGCCCCGGGGTCTGGCCTGAGGGTCCCCCCTCCCGGTTCTTTTGCTCCTGAAGAGTCGTGAACCCTGAGCTGAGCCAGACAGCCCCACCTAGAGGGTCCCTGTGGCAGGAAGCAGAAAGGGCCACGCCTCCCCTCATCAGTCCCTCTCGGACCTATGAGCGCAGTCTCCACGTCCGGTCACATCCCCACTCCCCACCCTCCACCCTCCACCCTCCACCTCCTGTAGCAGATCCCTGGCTCTGGAGATGGCAGGGCACCAGGGTAAGGATAAAGGACCCCCCGAGGCCTGGGGTTCAGGCCCTGGAGCCAGCACACCTCACACTGGAAGTCACAGCCAGTCCACCTCCAAGCACCCCTTCACGCCCGCCCTCCCGGGCCCCTTCCGGGAAAGGACTCAGCCACAGGCTTTTGAGAGGCAAACCCACCACTGAGGGCCGGGGGACAGGTCTGTCATATTTGGGTGCCCAGCCCCGTGCCCGGGGCGGCATGAGGGTGGTGGCAGAGAGTGCTCGCTATACCTAGACTCGGCCCTTCACCCCACAAGGGTCTGTTCTAGGTGCTCGGGCTGCCGTGAGCAGGACAGGCCCCCCACCTGGCTGGGAGAGCCGGCTGGGGAGTGGGGGGCAGGCCAGGCCTGGGACCCAGGGTGCTGGGGGAACCAGGACGGGGGTCAGCCGGGTGGTGAAGGTTCACAGCGTCTCAAGGCTGAGCTGAGAATCTGCAGAAGGAATGAAAATCTGCCTCCCTGCTGTGTGAACTTGGACCCATGAGTCAACCTCTCTGAGCCATTTTCCCATCTGTTCACCTGGGACAACATCCCACCTTCTTCAGGGAACTGCATGAGGAGTAAATACGATGAAATCATAGGCCGCGCACAGTAGGGGATCAGTAACAGGTAGCCATGGAGACAAGGATGCCCAGTCACATAATCCCTGGGAACAGCAGGCCGAGGCCTCCCCCTGCTGGCAGGACCTCAGGCTCAGGGGCCCGCCCTTGCACCCCAAGGGGAGCCCAGGACCCACCTGGGGGCCCCCCTCCAGCTTTCTCTCCCAGGTGCAGGCCTGCCTCAGCCCCGCAGCCCCAGGCAGGTTCAGAACATCTTTATGCATTACCTCCGAATACAGAAGAAATACTGTGAGGCTAATTCTTTCTAAAATGATAAAATTTGTCTATATTATAGCATTCCAGCCCCCAGCTTCCTGAAAGCTAAAAATATTTTAATGTCATATTTCCATGTAAATTTTACTTTCGAATGTAATACCCTTTTAACATACATTAAATTCCTAGCGTTCTTCAAGCCCTTGACTCTTTTAAGGGCTCAGCTGATAGGCGTTGGAGGAAAGCGCTGGGGGAGGCTGTAAATTAGTAGAGAAAGTTCTAGAATCAAGGTTACCCCCAAACCTTCGGGCCTGCCTCGTCTTGAGAGTTGCTCCTCTGGGCTGGGGAATGCCTGGGCCAAACGCTGGAGTCCTGGGGAGGTGCTGGAAGTCTCCGTTTCCTACAGGGGGGAGTCGCGTGGCTGGTGGCTTTATCGGGGTGCCAGGGGGATCAGCACAGCAGCGGCCCAGATCGGGGGAGCCGGGGCGGCCTGGGGACCCAGAGCCTGGGCACTGCAGCCAGGTCAGCGTTCACGAGCAGGCTGAAGCTCCTCAGAGGAGGGCGATGAGTGGGTGCAGAGCGTATCGCTGCTGCAGTCCCAGCGTGAGGCCCGTCACCCGGCGATGCAAGGACTTTGCAAAGCCCCACGACGGTCCCATGGGCTATGCCTCCCCTTAGTCCCCGCCCTGGGGCTCCACCAAAGGCAGCCAGGGGAAGGCCCTACAAATGGCGAGGAGGGGTCCACGGCAGCCTTTGGGGGGGGAGATGGGGGGGCCACAAGGCTGAGCCCTGGGGCCGGCAGGGCCACCAGCCCGAACTCTGGGCTCTGGGCGGCACCAACCTGGGCCCCAGCCCACCGTGAGTCCCCACGCCGGGGAACCCCGATCTCTCCGAGGGCCCGTCTGGGAAATGGGGCATCATCAATAATCAAGCCTATCCCGTGGGGCTTGAGGACCTGCTGGGAGGACCGGTGGGGTGGGGTGGTGGAGGGTTCGGGGTGGGGGGGGACCACAGGCAGGAGCTCAGAACAGAGATACGGAGCAAAGAGCCGGCTCGCTCACTGTCTGTCCACGCGATCACTAACCAGGCAAGAGACTCACCACGTGGAGACCTGAGGTCCAGTGAGATGGACGGCTGCCTTCTCAGCACCGTGGGAGTGACATGATGGACACAGAAGAGCCACAGTTTGGGCTCCAACCAGCGTCTGTGGCCGAAGCAGCAGGCCTAACCGAGGTTTGCAAAGCGCTTGTGTCCACCCGACGAGAGGAGGGCATGGCTGGGAGGGAGCCGCCACTGGTGAGGGGTGCTGGGGGCACCCTGGAACCAGCAGGGCCCCCCCCAGCCTGCCCAGCAGAAGCCCAGGAAATCCCGCCCAGGCGGCCCCGGAGACGAGTGTCCCGATGGGGAGTGCTCCTGCCTCTGGAGGGATGTGCCCACTCGGCCGTCATCCAACAAGTGTCCGCCCCTGTCATCCCTGTGCCGGGCCGGCCCTGACCGCAGAGACCAGCCGGCAAAGAGCCTCTCTGGGGGGCGTGGTCCAGGGCCGGCCCGTTCTCCAGGGGACCAGACGTCTGAGCCAGGAGCTCTGTGCCTGGGGGCTGTGCGGCTGGGGGCCGAGAACTCTCCCGGCAAAGGCTCGGCCTGGCTCCGATGGCTCTTCGTAGAGGGTGACAAGCTGGCGGGTGCCTGGGGAGCACAGACTCCCAGGCGAGGAACCCAGGAGGAATTCTGCAGGCGGGAGGAAGGGGGGTGCCAGCCAAGTGCGGCCCCATCCGTGGGGGAGGTGGAGCGGGAGCGGGCTCCCCGGCCTCCCTCCGGGCTCCGAGCCTCCTGCGGGGTCCGGGCTGCGGCTCCACAGGGGCTGTGAGCTCAGCTGTGCAGAGATCCTGCGAACGGTCGTCTCCATCATTACCCAGCAGCCCCCCGACTGTGGAGAGAGGCTCGGGTGGTGACTCCCCGGTGGCTGGGTTTTCCTCTCCACGTTGGGGAAGGAGGGAGTTCGGGGAGGGGCTTACCTTGTCCCTCCTCCGATGCGTGAGGGGCCCTCACGGAGCAGCTCCCAACACCTGCCTCCCGATGAGCCCAGCCTCCCGTCCCTGCGGGTGTCACCTGAGGACAGGGGCTCGGCAGCCGCCCTGCACACCTGGCCCCCCTCAGCCCCGCTGTCCCATTTCGGAGCTCATTGTCTCCTCCTGAGAAGAGCACCCCCCACACACATAAACAAGGGGGACATGGGTAAGTCTTCCAGCCTCAGGAGGGACTTCTCCCCAAAACCATATACTCATCCCAGGCCAGGTCTCTGATTGGCCTGGCAGGGGTCACATGTTCATCCCTGGGCCAATCCCTGTGGCCTGGGTTGGACTGGTGTGATTGGCAGCCCCTCCAGGGCCACAGGGGAAGGGGAAGAAGGGGTTACCAGGGCAGAAAGGGGACAGAGAACAGGTGACATCAGTGGACCTTCGCAGCAGGGATCAGGTGCCAACCACTGTGCCAAGCACCCTTTTTTCTTAAAATCACCAAGACGCAGGGGCCGGTGGCCTCATTCCACAATCACAAGGCCTGAGGGTGGAGGACCTTTGCCCAGGGAGAAAGGGAGGTGAGGGGACGCAGACCTGCTTCTGACTCAGCCCCAAGCGTCTGAGGCACAAAGGAGGGGAAAGCCTCGCCTGAACCCCAACTTCCCCAGGACCAGTGGTGTGAGTGTGAGTGTGAGTGTGTGCTTGTGTGTGAGCGCTGCACGTGTGCGTGTACGTGGCCGAGTGTGTGTGGGTTTAATCCACGCCCCCTCGCACACCTGTGCTCCGGGCAGCGCGGCCGAGCCGCCTGCTCTCCGCCGAGGGCTGTCCCCAAGCAGCCCTTCCTCACAGCTGAACAGCTGGCCACCATCTCGGCACACGTTGCCCTGTCACATCTGATTGGCAGAGTCGTGTCTGTAACGGACCCACAGGAGCGTCCGGTGGGGCTTTTCCAGGTCAAAGAGGACGCCCCGGGCTCCAGCTCCTGCGAGGAGGGAAAGGACGAGAACCGGCCTCCTCCTCCATCGGAGGCCGACACCCCCGGGAGCTCCCTCTGGGCCGCCTCGGCCCGGCCTAAGGAAGGCGCTGCCTGCTGTCGCGGCCCATTTTACAGGTGAGGAAATCGAGGCTCAAGTCTTGTCATTTTCCAGGGATCACACGGCAGAGGGAGCTTTAATCAGCGACTCTCTGCCCGCCCCCCCCAAACTCTTGCTCATCACCGTCATACCCACAGGCTCCCGGCAAATGCCTGAGCCGGGCTGTCCTGCCAGCCTGACCAGGACCCTCCGATGGGGAGCCCGCAGAGCTGACACGGCCCCCCACATCCCTCCTCTGACAGAGCGTCTCAGCCGCGGCGCTTAGACGTGGGAGGGAGGCCCAGGATGGACCGGGCAAAGGGGTTCCCAGAACCAGCCGCACCCTCGGCACAGCCAGGGGTCCTGGGATCCGAGCCCAGGCCTCGAGGACCAAGCCACCTTCTCCTCTCAGAGGGCTGGGGCCTCACCTCGCCTCCATGTCCCCTTTCGGTCACCTGGACGGTGAGGACACATCCCCCGGGCCCCCCAACCACCATGACTGTCGCCGCTCCACCTTTGAGCACTAACTCCTATAGGGCCGGGTGTGTCAGCAGGGACAGCCCGGGCCCCGCCAGGGAGGGGCCTCTGGCCGGAAGTGTCCCTCAGTCCACGGAAGTCAGGGCCATGGAGGTGGTGACCATGCAGTCGCCCACACCCTCCTGCCCAGACACTGTCTCGGGGTGACGCCCCAGGCAGCGACCTATGCCAACTGCAGCTCCCAGGGCACAGGGACCACACCTGCTTTTCTCCATCAGCGCCTGGCACGTAGCACCTGCTCAACAAATGTTCGTGAATCAACACAATCAATGTTCAAACACGCCCTGCTCCCCCAAAGGGTTCCGTAGACACAGGTTTGGGAAACGCTGTGTTGACACGGCTAAGCCGGTTCCCCTCAGAGCCTTTAACGGGCCACCGTGCACTCTGCTCCAGGAGGGGGTGACGTGCAGGGTTTCACAAGCACCCTTTGTGCCAAGCATGTCCTCATTTCGAGAACTGAGGGGAGCTCAGGATGCAGGCAAGCACTGCTGTCTCAGGCAGCGCCCCCGCCCCCCAGAAGCCGTGTCAGGTCCTGGCCAGAGCACGGCCGCCGGATCAAGCAAACCAGCTCTGCCCCTATGATACCGGTGACCTTGGGCAAGTCACTTCCTGTCTGAGCCTCGGTTCCCCATCCAGCTCCCAGGGGATCGCCAGGGCCACGCCATCTCCGTCCAGGCTGCCATTGCCCTCCTGGCTCACCCAGCAATGGCCTTTCCCACACACACACCTTTTTGGCTCCCGCCTGTCTCCCAGCCCAGACAAGCTCTCAAATCTGTCCTGCTCCCCACTCACTGTGTCCCCAGCACCCAGAGCAGACCTGGCACAAAATAACGTGTTGAATGTGTGGGTGGATGAATGAGCGTTTCCATGTGAACACTGCGACTGTGGTCCACAGGAGGCATGACCTGGCCAAGCAGCCCACCACACACCCCCCACCACACACCCCCACCGCCTCCCGGCCCCTTCCTAGAGACAGTCTGGCTTGAATCTAAAGAAAGGCTAAGTCCCACCCAGGAAATATTTATTCAGTTTGGATAATTTTATCTTACCAGAGGCCCGATGCATGAAATTCGTGCAAGGGGCTCTGCCCTCGCAGCCCTGGCTTCATCAAGAAGGACATTCGGAAGGTCGTTTGGCTCTCTGGTCTGATTAGCATATTATGCTTTTATTATTATAGACTAGAGGCCTGGTGCATGAAATTCATGCATGGGGCTGGGGGGATGTGTGTCCCTCAGCCCAGCCTGCACCCTCTCCTATCTGGGATCCCTCAAGGGATGTCCGACTGCCTGGGATCAGGCCTAGATAGGCAGTCAGACATCCCTCTCACAATCCAGGACTGCTGGCTCCCAACTGCTCACCTGCCTGACTTCCTGATTGCCGCTAGCTGCTTCTGCCTGTCAGCCTGATCACCCTCTAACGACTCCCCTGCCAGCCTGATTGATGCCTAACTGCTCCCCTGCCAGCCTGTTTGCCTCTAACTGCCCACCCCTGCAGGCCTGGTCACCCCTAACTGCCCTCCCCTGCAGGCCATCTTGTTGCAGCCACCTTGTGTCCACATGAGAGCAGGGGGAAGCAGGGCAAAAATTTCAACCCAGGTCCCACCATCTTAACCCTTCGTTGTTGTTTTCTGAGAGGCATGGGACTTGGGGAAGAACACAGTTCTGAGTCTCAGCTCTGCCTCACCCCCTATGTGTTACACTTGGCCACGTTTCACCTCTGTGAGCCTCTGTTTCCCTATTTGTCAAATGGAGCTAGTAACCCCTTCTCTAAAGGGTCATGAGGATTAAAGGAGCTAATGATAGGAGAGAGATTCCTGAGGTAGAGCCAATCTGGAGGCGACAGAGAAACCTAGGAAATGGCTGCCTTAAAGACGAGCCCTGTTGAAACCGTTTGGCTCAGTGGATAGAGCATAGGCCTGCGGACTGAAAGGTTCCAGGTTCAATTCCAGTCAAGGGCATGTACCTTGGTTGTGGACACATCCCCAGTGGGGGGTATGCAGGAGGCAGCTGACCGATGTTTCTCTCTCATCGACGTTTCTAACTTTCTATCCCTCTCCCTTCCTCTCTGTAAAAAATCAATAAAATATATTAAAAAAAAAAAAAAAGACGAGCCCTTGGCTGAGCCTGAGGCCTCAGGGCCCCACATGATGGCTGGCGTATACAACAGATGCTCAATAAACTTTCTAAAAAATATATTCTGGTTGAATTTTAGGGGAGGCGAGAGAGAGAGAGAGAACATCCATATGAGAGCGAAACATTGATCGACTGCCTCCTGCACGCCCCCGGGCCTGAGCCCTGACCAGAATCAAACCAGTACCTTTTTGGTGCACAGGACGACACCCAACCAGCCAGATGACACCGCAGGCCTCAGTGAGCTGAGGAACACTGCCCCCTGCTGGTGCTGCCACTGCCCTGCAACACACAGAGGCACGGTGCTGGGACCAGGGTCCCTCTGGACACGCAGTGACACACGGGGGTTGCCAGGGAGCCGTGATCTTGACGCACAGCCTAGCCAGTGGTCGGCAAACTCATCAGTCCACAGAGCCAAATATCAACAGCACAACGACTGAAATTTCTTTCGAGAGCCACATTTTTAAACTTAAACTTCTTCTAACGCCACTTCTTCCAAATAGACTCGCCCAGGCCGTGGTATTTTGTGGAAGAGCCACACTCAAGGGGCCAAAGAGCCGCATGTGGCTCCCGATCCGCAGTTTGCCGACCACTGGACTAGACGCATCCTCCAGCTTCAGGACGCCGGTGGGCACATGAGCCTTAAGGGCACATCTCCCTAGAAAACTGCCACCTTAGTCAGCTGCCTGGTGTGCCCCCCAAAACCAGAGTCCTCTATCAAAGCCCCCGTGTCTGCTTTCAAAACACAACAAATTAATCGTTCAATTGTGAGGAGACTCCCCGATGGAATGAGTCCAAGCCCAGAGCAGCTTCAATTCTCCAATTAGAGAAACCAGGGGCCCCTCCCTGTGCTCTGAGAATGCTGGGTAATTACCCCCCCCCACTTGCCCGCCTTTGTCTTCTGTCTTCTTGCAGCAGAACCAACAAGAGGCAGCCACAGGAATCCGTTAAAGCTTCCAAAGCGCTTCTTCCCGCCGAAACCTTTTATAAAAGGTGAAAGATTTACAAGGCCTGAAGAGCAAACCAAGCAGGGTAATTGTTTTTGGAATGACCCCAATATTTTCACCCCGCCGACCCGGCCGGGCATCCTGCCCCATATTTATGATTCCTCGTCCTCTGCGCGGCCCGGAGACCTCTCTGCGCCCCCCGCCCCTGGTCGGGCCTGTAACTCACCCTGACGTTATCTCTCGGGAGGCTTGTGCACTTTAATTTAACTCCCCTCGTCATTATTTCCCGGACTTCAAGGTTTTCTCTTCCGAGCTGCCCTTCCTGGGACAAGCATAATCTGTTTGCCATCGAGCCCAATAAATATGTGTGTGCGGGAGAAGGCACCGGGGAAAGGGGCCCAGGCCTGGGAGGCCGCCTGCGGCTCGCACCCCTTCCCGGCAGCGAGGGTGGCCTGTGTGTCCTTGAGCGCCTGTCCTGGGAGAGCCACTGCCTTGTCCTCAGGCCCCAGCCAGATCTAGCAAGTGAAGAGAGAGGATGCCCGGTGACATCTGAATTTCAATAAATAATAAAATTTTAATATATTTTTTATTGATTTCAGAGAGGAAGAGAGAGATAGAAACAGCAATGAGCTCTAACCGGTTTGGCTCAGTGGATAGAGGGTCGGCCTGGGGACTGAAAGGTCCCGGGTTCCATTCTGGTCAAGGGCATGTATGTACCTTGGTTGTGGGCACATCCCCAGTGGGGGGTGTGCAGGAGGCAGCTGATCGATGTTTCCCTCTCATCGATGTTTCTGACTTTCTATCCCTCTCCCTTCCTCTCTGTAAAAAAAAAAAATAAAATAAAAACAATAAAATATATTTATTTAAAAAGGAAGAAAGAAAGAAACAGTGATGATAAGAAAGAATCATGGGTTGGCTGCCTCCTGCAGGCCGACACGGGGATGGAGCCCACAACCGAGGCGTGTGTCCTGACCAGGAATCGAACCGTGACCTCCTGGGTCCTAGGTCCACGCTCAACCGCTGAGCCGCGCCGGTGGGGCCACAGGAACTATTTTCAGTAGAAGTGTACCCCATTGGATGTGTGCTAATAGTTTTTATCTGAAATTCAAGTTTAACTTGTGTTTTATCTTTGCTCAGGCGGCCATAACAAAGCGCCAGACACTGGGTGGCTTACGGAATAAAAGACACATGTATACGATTTTCTCACACTCGGGCTGGAGGTGCAAGGTCAAGGTGTCGGCGGGGTTGGTTTGTTCTGACGTCTCTCCCCTGGGCTGCGGATGCTGGTCTCCTCCCGCTGGCTGCGGGCTCACTCACTCTCCGCTGTGCGTCCTGACTGTCCTTCTCACGAGGACACAGTCCCATTGGGTCAGGCCCCACATTTAACGCAATTACCTCTGTGAAGACCCTGTCTCCAAATAGACCCTGGCTCACACACGTTCTGAACCACAGGGTTATGGCCCCAACATATGAATCTGAGGGGACACATTCCAGCCCCTGACAAGTGCCCAGCCCTCGCCGTTGGGCTCAGCGGTTGAGCATCGACCCACAAACCGGGAGGTCGTGGTTTGTTCCAGGTCAGGACCCATCCCCAGTGGGGGGCGTGCAGGAGGCAGCCGACCGCTGGTTCTCTCTCATCATCGATGTTTCTATCTCCCCCTCTCCCTTCCTCTCTGAAATCAATAAAAGTATACTTTAAAAAAAAAAAAAGAATAAAAGAAAAGAGAAGTGTCTCACCATCGCCCACCAGGGGGCCCGTGTCGGGGGCTCACACGAGGCAGCCTGTGAAGACAGGGACCTGGCCGGTCTGCTGACCATCGAAACTATTCCAACTACCCATCCTCAACTGGCCCGCCAGGCCTTGCCCCTTCCTTCCCACGGTCAAGGTTCTTTGGGCTCCACCCAGAACAGAGCTCACAGATGTTTGCTGAGTGAGTGGAACCCGCGCAGATTTCCTCATCACCGTGGTTCGCGCCAGGAAGTAACCCCGTTCCCAGCGCCTGGCACAGAGAAGGCACACGGCATGTATGTGTGGAACGAGCGAGTGAGGGCGTGAGTGAGGCCTGGGTTGGGCTTCTGCCCGGGGCCTCACTGTTGGGTCCCGTAACCCTGGCTCCTCCCCACGGGCCCAGGCCTGTGCAGGGGAGCCAGGGGAGGCCGCTGCCGGGCCTTCCCCAGTGCCCGGGCCCCCTGGCCCCCAGCCCCTGGCACCTGGCACAGCAGGGCAGCCGGGAAGGGCAGCGGCGCCCGGCTGTTTCGGGAGGCCGCGGGCCTGTAAGACAGTGCTCCCTCGAGTCCCCTGATGCAGTAAAAGATTACCAGCGAAATAAAACAAGAAGTGGCTGGGGCCACTGTGCCCTGCTGGATTGGAATCGTGAGAGCAGAGTGGTTTCCTCCGGAGATTTAGTTCCTGCCCGGCCGTGGGCAGCGGCCCTCCGCTTGGGGGAGGGGCGCGGGGCTTATTTAATCTTCCAATGAGCCGGAACTGTGAGGACGGCGTGAACGGACATTAATTCCGAAACAAATTATTAAAGCGCGATCTGGGGTTCCGGGAAAGCCAGCTGCCCCCTGCCTGCCTGCCGCTGCCGCTCCCCGTGGCCGGCAAACCTCCTCTCCGCTCGAAGCCCAATGCCAGGCCCGCCCAGGCCGAGCAGAGAGGCTGGAACGGACTCCGAGAGGGCCCGGCAGGACGGACCCGGCCCTCGGACCAGGCCATCTGCCGGCCTGGGCCTGGACCCCCTAAAAGGGCGCCCACATTTCCCGTTCTCATTACCTATATCCGTGCCCAACGATGCCCTACACTACCCTTTACCTCTTGGCACACAATAGGCCACAACTGCCTAATCCTCACAGCCTCCAACCACATGGCAACATTCAGTCTAGTCCAGGGGTCGGCAAACTCATTAGTCAACAGAGCGGCAAACCGCATCTCTGAGCCGCGGTGTGCCGACCACTGCCCTAGGCAAAGATGGCCACCACCTCTCACATGGGCTCCACCTCCATCTGCCTCCATCACAGGCGCCTCCACCACCCTGGTCCTCCAGGCCCTTCCTCACTCCAAGCCCAGCCCAGGCCAGTGTGGATCTGGCTGCCTGACCTGCCTCGCCCCCCTTCCTGGCCTCGTGTGGTTGAACCCAGCCCAGGGGAAAGAGATCTGGGATTCCAGTGGGGACCCAGAAAGCACGATGGGGAGCGGGAGGTCCTAGGACCTCTGGCTGGGCCCCGGAAACACAGACCCCGGGTGGCCGGGCTGGGAGAGGGGAGACAGCCATGGTGAGGAAGGTACACCGGGCGTGGGGTGGCACACAATGGGATGGATCCAGTCAGCTGGGTGTTGGGGTGAGCTCAGAGGGGCTTCCAGAAAAGACTCTGCCCAGCTGGAATGACTCGGTGGCTGAACTTCGACCTATGAACCAGGAGTGGGACAGGCTCCACCAAAGGGGCGGGCTTGTGACCCTCCCCCCACTCCCTCCATCCCCCCTCCCTCCTCACCCCACCACTCCCACCCCAGGGGCAGCAACATCTGACAGCTGTCAGGAGGGGACCAGAGGGGAGAGAACCAGGTTCGCGGCGGATAGAGGTGGCCGTTCCCTTGTTCTCTGAGATGGGAAGAAAGTACTTTTTTCTTCAACCTGGGCAACAAGAACAATGAGAAGAGCTTTAGAGGGAGAGTTTGGGTCCCATGGCCCTTAACTGACCCCCCCCCCCCCCCCCCCGCCAGCTGGCCGTGTGCTCACCTCCCTGCCACGCTCGTCTGCTCAGGCCACATTTCCCCTCACTC
>CM050522.1:77766999-77771999 GCA_027563665.1 Antrozous pallidus | reverse complement strand
CCCATTTCCTTGTCTGTAAAATGAGAGTAATGATGATTTCCTTAGACATTGGTGCCTTTCGGGGTTAGCACGGGGGCGGGGGGGACGCACGGGGGTGGGGGGACACACAGGGGGGGACACACAGGTGCCAGGAGGGAGGACTAGACTGTTGATATGGAGCAGCTGGGGATGGGAGCAAAGAGTGGCGTAGTTGGGGAGGTCACCAGGGGTCAGACAGACGGGTGAGGGACCTTGACTGTTAAGGGACTTCACTTCATTCTGAGGGCAGAGGGGAGACATGGAGGGGCTTTGAGTCAGGGAGTCACAAAGGCGATGTGTGTGTGAGAAGGTGCCCACAGGGCAGGTCTAGGGTGCCCTTGAGGCTGAGTGGGGACCAGGCCCCTAATCTCTAACCCCAGCCACGTTCCTGTCCCTGCACCCCTCATTTCCAGCACCTGCTCTCACTCTCTGCTCTGCGAGGCTGAAAAGCTGCCCTGATTCTGAGGCTGATCTAGGCTGGGGAGGGGCCTGGCCTGGCGCCCCTTCTCCCACTGCCCCAGACACCCCAGGTCCTGAGCACCTGCATCCCTGTGACCAGGCCTCTGCTCTCCTCAAAGCCACCCTTCCCCCACCCCCCACAGCCGCCCTCAGCAGCCCCCATTACAGAGAAAGGATGGTGGCACCGCCATAATTTCTATTTCCTTCTAAATAGATGCTCTCAGACCTGCTCCCACAAAACCAATTAAAGCACCTGCTGGGGACAGGGCTTTGTCAGCAAATTATTTCCAGGCTCCGAGGCCCGGGAATAAATCTCCAAAGGATGCAGAGGCTCGGATGAGGAGGGGTGTGGAGACGCCCCTCCAGCGGGTCGGGGGAGGGTCACTTTGGGGTCCAGACAGCTGCAGGCCAGGTCTTCATCTGGCCCCGGAACCCCTACTCAGACCCCAGATCCACCCCCGCAGGTCTGCCAGCAAAGCTGTCTCCGAGGCGCTGCACATCCTCCTCCAGGTCAGGAACTCCCCAGGAAGCTGCTTGAAATGACCTCCAGGGCGGGGGGGGGGGGGGGGGGGGGGGGCGGGGGGGGGTACCTCCGAGTTCTTGTCTCGGTCACCAGCCTGTCCTGCGGTCCTTGCTGGCTTCCCCACCAGGCGAGTGCCTCCGTGGGGAGTCAGGAGAAGGGCTCCTCCCTCGCTGTGGGTCCGGGGCCAAGTCCCTCCCTGCTCGGAGCCTCAGTGTTTCCGTCTGTAAAACGGAGGCGGGTGCCAGTTTGGCCCCCCTCCCTGCTCCAAAGTTTTAGGTGCCTATGAAACTCCACAAGGCACCTGGTTCGGGGTAGGCTGGCCTTCTGGGATGCCCAGGCATGCCTCTCCTTGGGCAGGCAAAGGCCAGGGGCTGGGTGGGGGTGGGGACCACCCAATGCAGCCATCGACGCCCCCAGGAGCTCCCAGAAGAGAGGATGGGGTTGAGGGAGCCCTGGGCAGGGAAGTAGGCAGTGACTTCTACACAGAGGGTAGAGGCTTCCTGGGGAGGGCTCTCTGGAGCTGGGCTTTGAAGTGTGAATAGGAGTTCACTGGGTCGAGGTGCCCTTCTCCCAAAGTAGAAATGAGAACTAGGAAAAGGCACTCTGACTTCCATTTTACTTCCATCTTTCAGAAAATTGCCCTAACTTTGGGGAACCTGCCACATTTATAACGTGAACGGTGAGGGCCACCAGGACAGTGTGCAACTCCGACCACGGCATTGTGGTGCTGGGGGCATCGAGCCAAAGGGCAAGGAGCTGCCCATCCCACCAGCCTTGAGGGACCGAGGCAGGACAGGGGGCCTCCTGGTGCAGAGGGGTGCCGGGGGACTGCCCCAGGGGTGCCATCAGATGTGCCACAGCCCCAAACATTGTGGGTTCAGAACTTTCAAAGGTGCCGAGAGGGCTCCCCCACTTTGGACCACAACCCTCAAGGACTGACTGACACCATCGTAAGTCCCCACCCAACCCGGCAACAGAGAACAGTGGGGGAAACTGAGGCAGCCGGACAGTCACCGAGGGACTCTGGGTCTGGGTTTCCAGCCCTGCTGGCCCACTCAGTGTGTGAGCTTTGGGGTGGGACAGTCAGCCAACGTCCAGCACTTAGCACCACCCCTGCCCGTGACGAGGGCCAGATAAACGTGCTGTTCTCACTCCTCGGCTCCCGGCTGCATCCCCATGCCCCCCCCCCCCCCCCAGGCCGACGCTCTATCCACTGAGCACACCAGTTTCGGCTCAGGTGAGATTTTCTTAAATGAGCGTCTTCACAAGGAAGACAGAATGAGAGTTTCTGAAACAAACGGCAACTGGGCCCCCAGGGGCCCTCCTTCCATGCTATTTTTTTCTTTTGCCTTTTTCATGTTTATCTGATTATTATCCCAGAACCAGTAATTCTTAATGCAAAGCCACGCAGACAAAGGCGGGGCTTCATTCAATGGACCTTTGACCTCCGTGGGGAGGACGGAGTCCATTGAACAAGAAACGACGGGAAGCAGTTCGCGGCAGACAGTGGGAACCATGTCTTGTCTTCCCAGTTTTCATTATAAGATTTTTCAAACCAGGAAAGTTGAAAAATCGCTCAATGAACACTGGTATACCCTCCATCTAGACTCAACAGTGACTCATACTTTGCCCATTTATCTCTCTGCTGCTGGCTCTGTATCCATATAATAGACATAATATAAATATGTATGTTATATCATTATATATAAGGACATTTTCTATATGACTACAATGCCATCGTTATCCCTAAGAACATGAGCCGTGATTCCAGAGGTCAAATTTCAGGGAGACTCCTGGCTGTTGAGAAGCCATTGCACGGAATAAATAATAATGTGAAAGCACCCTGCGGAGTGCCTGGCACACAGTAGGAACTTTGTCAATGTCGGCATCCCCCCACCAACTTCCATCGCCATCACTTTTTTTAAAGTATTTTTATTGATTTCAGAGAGGAAGGGAGAGGGATAGAAACATCAGTGGTGAGAGAGAACCATTGAGCCCCTGCCTCCCGTATGCCTCCTACTGGGGACCGAGCCTGCAACCCAGGCATGTGCCCTTGACCAGAATCGAACGCGGGACGCTTCGGTCCGCAGGCCGACGCTCCACCCACTGAGCCACACCAGCCAGGGCCGCCCTCGCTTCTGAAAACACGGAGTAGCCCGGCCGCTGCGGCTCAGCTGGCCGAGCGCCGCCGGGCACCGAAAGGCCACTGGTCCCGTTCCAGCCGGGCACGGGCCAGGTGGTAGGTTCCGCCCCGGTTAACGGGAGGACACATCCGTGTTTCCTCTCGTTCGAAAATCAATGAAAACATATTTATTTTTTTAAAAATTAAAAACTCGAAGCGATTCCAACGGGCCCGGCTTGGCGTGAGGCCCCTCAGAATGTGGTCAGCCCCCTCCCCGGCGGCCGCAGCAGAGCCCGGGGGCAAGCGGAAAACTGCCGGGAACAGAGGACAGTCACAGGCCCGCACGCGGCCCCCGGCCTCCCGGCCACAGCACCGGGGGCCGCCGGAGCCGGCCAAAGCCCTGCAGCCAGGCGGGCCGACAGAGCGGGGCTCCTGGCCAGGGTCCCTTCGCTTACCAGGGCAGGAGCGGGTGTTCTTTCTTTATTTTTTTAAATTGTTTTCAAAACAGATTTCATGTGGTCCCAAAATGAGACTATGATTGTAAATTAAAGTGTAATTAGCCTTTACGCTTTTATATTCATTAACTCTTCTCTGTTAATGATGCTGGCTGGAGCAGAAACCCTGCATTATGAAGCCACATCCAGGAAATAAAATAGTGATTTAGATAATGGCCACAATGTATTGCTACTTACACATAATTAAACAAATGCTCCATTTAAACTTGGAAACATGACTGAATGTTGATTAACCCTCGCCCAGCAATTCTGCTCGGAACTGGGGAAGGGGAGGCACCGGGAGCTGGCCCGGAACAGTGTCTGGGCAGCCGCCCCGGGCCGGCGCGTCTGCGTGCCGCGTCCACCGGCCACTCCTGGGCAGAGCCGGTGCGGGTCTCGGGCCGGGGAGCGCGGCAGGGACCAGGATGGGACCATCACGTTCGGTGAAATAAGCCAGAAACAAAAATGTAAATACTGTCCGATTCCCCTTCCATCAGGCACTTAAAGCGGCCACATGGTGGAGGCAGCGGCCTGTGGCTGCCAGGGGCTGCGGAGGGAATGGCGTCAGTGTTTCCGGGGCCAGGGGCCAGCGTGGGGGATGGAAAGGTCTGGAGATGGAGGTGGTGGCGGTTGTGGGCGACGGGAGTGTACTTGATGCCACTTAGCCCTACGCTTCAAAATAGTTGAGTGGTCGATTTGATGTACAAAATTGTACAAAAAGTCTGAGACTCACATTCTCAGAGATTAACTCTTTCGGCCCAGCCTCGGGCAAAAAGGGACCGGACTCGGCTTTTAGGGAAAATTTTTAGACTTTTAAAAACTATGATGAAGCCGAGACCGGTTTGGCTCAGTGGATAGAGGGTTGGACTATGGACTGAAGGGTCCCGGGTTCCATTCCGGCAAGGGCATGTACCTTGGCTGCGGGCACATCCCCAGTAGGGGTTGTGCAAGAGGCAGCTGATCGATGTCTCTCTCATGGATGTTTCTGACTTTCTATCCCTCTCCCTTTCGCTCTGTAAAAAATCAATAAAATATATATATTTTTTAAAACTATGATGAAGAATTGTTTAAGATGTAAATAATAGCCAAAACCAGTTTGGCTCAGTGGATAGAGCGTTGGCCTGCAGACTAAAAGGTCCCAGGTTCGATTCCGGTCAAGGGCATGTACCTTGGTTGCAGGCACATCCCCAGTAGGGGGGTATGCAGGGCGCAGCTGATCGATGTTTCTCTCTCATTGATGTTTCTGACTTTCTGTCCCCCTCCATTCCTCTCTGTAAAAAATCAATAAAATATATATATTTTTAAAGATGAAAATAATCTAGACATGGATCAAATAAAAAGGAAAGTGTCTGGTTCTCAAACTCATTCCCAAGAAAAGCACTAA